>VYXF01004468.1:1923711-1978724 GCA_013397295.1 Polioptila caerulea
AAAAAAAAAAAAAAGGGGATTAAAAAAAAGAAAGAAAAATCATTCTATGCCAAGCCCAGTCAAAATGCATTATTAGGGTGTCCAGGAAATTATAGCTTGTGTCCATTAGTCCTTTCAGGGTTAATATTGATGCAGATATTATTTCTATCCACGGTACCATTTATTTGAAATATTATGACTGGGAGTAGCTGCAGCAGTGAATCAAATCAATTGATAGAGCAGTTAGCCCCGCAGTCAAGGCTGCCTTTACACCGTGCAGTGAGCATGAAATATTATGGAGATTGTTCTTTAAAGTGATCACTTTATCATCATTTGTCTGCAGCCCAGGCTATTCCTTCCTGCCCGGCTCCCCTGTTGGGTTGGAGCTGTCATAACTCAATCAGCCGTATAATGCTGCTCATAGCACCTCCGGAGCAGGTATTGAACCTGTCAAGGGCCACTGAGGGAATTATACTTATCCATTTGGACAGCTAGCAACACCACTCTGATATTTATGTCAGTTTATATATGTATGATATGTATTTCTTAAATGTAATTAGAAGCCTGTTTGTGTGTGATATATCTGAATTGCCCAGAGCTGCCCATGATTAAGACATTGATTTCTAACCTTGTGCATTACTGGAGAAGGGAATATGACAAGCTCCATCACTCAGGAGGTGCAGATAACCCCTTCTGTCTGTATACATCATATGAAATTGTCACTATTGTTTATCTGTTCCACAAAGTTGACTACAAAGCAACTGTTATTTTAGTTTGCTAAATAAACTAAAAGATTGTAAACCAAACCATCAGCCCTGTGCCTCCAGATCACTCATGTTCTGCAGCTGAGTTATTTGGAAGGCAGAGCACACTCTGAAAGCTGTGTGAAGATCACCATCATGTTTGCTATGTCACTCGCTCTCATAGGCAGCCAAAGCACAATACTTGGACTTAAAGAACCATTTCTGTATATATCCTACATGCTAGGCAATAGAAAATATCCTGTTTCCATTAAAAAGGGAATAAAATTACTTATATGGACAAACAAACAGCCAAAGCTCCCTCAAAATCAACCACCTCTTCAAGTTTATTCATTTATTTTGTTATGGTTTCAGAATGGGATTGTTACACAGAATAGTTATGATATATATAATAAGCCTCCTAACTTTTTTCCATTTTAATATCCCACTGGTTTGAGGAGATTATACTTTATAAATCATTCTTCCTTTCATTGTATAATCAATGCTTAAGTAATTATTTTTATTTGTCTTTGTTGGTTTTAAAGTTAAGAAAACATATTTAGATATTTCTGAATTGTACCTCAGACAATTTACTTTCTCTGGTTCCCAGAGCATAGTCTGTGTTCATCTACTGAAAATTCCTACTTTTAAATTTTAAGAAAAATTAAAACAGATTTATTTGAAGGTTTTTCAACTCTATGCTTAGGTTTTACCCCCATTTGCCTCCAAAACATTATCTCCTTCTGGATATAGCTGGGGTCAAAAATTTCAAATTGACGTGACTTCAAAAAAGCATCTGCACTAGATTACATTTTGAAATATTCTCTCCATAGTTTTGATTTTACAGTACAGGATTCTAAGGAAATTTCAATGCATTATTTTAGAGGACCAGAACTTTCCACCTCTCTAATTTTAACAGAGGTGGACACATTAGGCTGTCACCCGTCATCAATAGAAATCCTCATGTGAATGTGCCTTGAAGCTTGCTGAGATCAGAGATTAGGGTAAATTGTATGATCCCATTCCTGTTTTTTTAAACAAACAAATCAATTCAAGAAAAACAAGGAGCCTGCAAATGCTGCTTACAAATAGGTGTTATCTATTTAAGTAAAATTACCTCCTGGAAAAAATTCCAGTTCTACCTTCACATGACATTAACTGCACTTAATTTTGAGATTCGTGTGCTTAAATGAAATAGAATCCCAGTGAAACACAGAAACAACATTAAAAGATTGCAAAGGATCAATCTGCAGCTCTAGATGTATATTTGGGACAGATTCTTAGAAAGTAATCTGGAAAATACCTATTTCACTGATCTCCCTTGGAAAACCTGATTCTTTTCTCATAGCAAAAGATACCAAAAGCTGCAGTCTGGAATAGACAAAGCATGAGCATTCAAGCTAAATATTATTCAGATGTCATTGTTCTGACCTTTCCTTAATAGAATCCAAAGATCCCTGTAATCCAAAGATCTGTGATGAGAGGTGAGTGGTTTAAATCATATGCTTCCAATGTAATTCTTCCAGATTGTTTAATTTACAATGAAAATGGAAACATATAATTTTGTTTTCTGAGTTACAGCCTGATATGCCTGTAGCTGATAACTTTTATGTAACTAGAAAAAAGAAAACCAAGAGAAAATAATAATTTTCCTCACCTCTGTGAAATAAGAGGGTTGTGTAAAATGCATTTTATTTCTGATTTATCACACAGAACCATAGTAGAGTAAAATAAAGTGCAGTCAGGAAAGCAAACAAAATTAGTATCATCCAACAATTTAGTATTTGAATCTAAAGAGCTAAACTTTAATTGAAATAAATCTGAAAAGCTTGCTCATAACTTTCGTTGAGCTACATCAGCCATTTTAAGTAAGGATTGTGCCATTAGAAAATAGCTGTATCAGTCAAGGGCATAATCCCACCAGTTATATCTGGCTTGAGAGACAAATATTTACACAGCCTATAGTGCTAAGTGATTCTGACCTCAGTGACCAGATGGGACAGTCCAGACAATTACTATCAGCTTCCCCCAAAATATCTCCAGCTAATTAAGATCTACTTTCTGACACATCATTATGCCAGCTCCACTTTGCAATGCATTTTTACAAGTAGGTGATCTAAGATGCAGTTAAAAGGAAAATCACAAAACTCACTGAGAACAAATCACACATTATCTTTCTTACATCCTCATAAGAAAAACCTTCACATTATTTTTGTTTTAAAAAGGCTTTTCCAAAAGGACTCTAAATTTTGAGCAAGCAAGCTGAGTATCTTGGTTCTGCCATGTAAAGAGAAGGACATGTCAAACTTGAGAGTTATTACTAATTCTTCAGATGTTGAAAAATTTTCTTCTTCCTTCCAAAACTTTCCAAGATAATTGCAAATGCACCCTTTATACAGCTAAAGGAATCAGGATGCTTTTAGTTTTGAACATGAGGACTATTTAACAGTATACAGAAACAATTTATAAGGGAGCAATTATCTAACATATATAAAGCAAATTTTAATTTTTAACGTGTTTAAATCACACCTCATAATCTTTTATTTCTTTCATTTGACTAGCTATGAAATTGGCACTTCCATGGACAAAATAGGTGCATAGAAATATCAAACTGTCTCAGCTGGAAATGGCCTGAGCACCAGTGTTAACTGAAAGCACCACCCCTTCTTCAATAACAGTGATCAAGGCTCTCCTTTCACATCTCCACAAAGGCAGCTCACTGCCAGCAGCAGAGTTTCCCTTTAACACCCCTGGTTTGGAACTGAAGCAGAACACAGAGTCCCCAGCAATGAATCACCCTGGTTAATTCCATGCTTTGCATGGAAAATCAGACCATTTCATAGTGTTATGTTATTGAATTGCCATAAATTATTGTGTTGCATATAATATTTATTATGTGTTTTGTATCTTTAAAGCACTGTACAAAGACTATAAATGAAAATATGATAGGAATTCCTATTTCTGTTCCTATGAGTAGACTGAGCAACTGAGTAGACGACACAGCGAAGAGACAAATCCTGATTCCCTGTCCTGAATTTTGCCAGATAGTCCTAGTAAAAGGTTTTCTTGGGCCACATCTTTGGTCTACTTTCTTACAAGCTGAACTTTATTATGGTGCCTTGAGATCGCCAGTGCCATTCTAAATACACTTGGGGATCCCATCAGCTCCCCATTTCCCACTACAAAACAGCTTATTCTCATGGCCTGCNGACTAGCTATGAAATTGGCACTTCCATGGACAAAATAGGTGCATAGAAATATCAAACTGTCTCAGCTGGAAATGGCCTGAGCACCAGTGTTAACTGAAAGCACCACCCCTTCTTCAATAACAGTGATCAAGGCTCTCCTTTCACATCTCCACAAAGGCAGCTCACTGCCAGCAGCAGAGTTTCCCTTTAACACCCCTGGTTTGGAACTGAGGCAGAGCACAGAATGATTCCCCAGCAATGAATCACCCTGGTTAACTCCATGCTTTGCATGGAAAATCAGACCATTTCATAGTGTTATATTATTCAATTACCATAAATTATTGTGTTGCATATAATATTTATTATGTGTTTTGTATCTTTAAAGCACTGTACAAAGACTATAAATGAAAATATGATAGGAATTCCTATTTCTGTTCCTTTGAGGAAAGAGATGCAACTGAGTAGACGACACAGCGAAGAGACAAATCCTGATTCCCTGTCCTGAATTTTGCCAGATAGTCCTAGTAAAAGGTTTTCTTGGGCCACATCTTTGGTCTACTTTCTTACAAGCTGAACTTTATTATGGTGCCTTGAGATCGCCAGTGCCATTCCAAATACACTTGGGGATCCCATCAGCTCCCCATTTCCCACTACAAAACAGCTTATTCTCATGGCCTGCACATGTGTGGATTTCTTAGACAGCACAGGACACTTCAAGGGCTACAGACAGCTACAGTCTGGCAACTGAATCCAACTTTCTGTGCCAACATCTTGTGTCACAGTAGTAAATTCTTGAATGTGCTGAATACAACAGTAGCAGTTTTAAGATAGGCCCAAGCCAATACTAATTAGCCAAACACTTTGAATCCTAATTATGTGCAAGAGCAGATATAAGAAATCTCATTCAAAATTCAGAAAAATCCAAACTGTACCTTCTGTTTACAACTCATTATCCTGTATGGCTTCCAGCATTCATTCCAAAGAAAAGATAAACTTTTTAACTGCAAAAATCTCATTCAAAATTTCTGCATAAGTTGTTGAAATGTTTGTGACACAGCTCCTGCAGCAGCCTCTGGCACAGCAGTGGCAGGGTTACCCTGGCCCTGCACACTTTACTGTCACAGGGTAGTGAAGAATAAAACTTTTGGCAAAAGAAGAAATTCTATGTTCTATTAATCCCATGCAAATTAGTTTTCCATAATGTCTGGTAACTTTTTTTGGGTGCCATAGTCTGTCAATAAAACATGAACACCACAGACATTCCTGTAACATAAGATCTAAGGTATCCACTAATTAATATGTAAATATAAAGATACACCTATGGAAATATACTTAAGCTGTTACCAATACCACTTATACAATATTAATGTTTTTTTTTAAGGGCATTTATAACTATGTACTACTACTCTCCTTCTCTTTTAGCATACCTCATTTCTACATCTCCTTATGAATAAGTGGCTTAATCTAATTGAGATGTTGATAATTTAAGTGGGTGTTTTAAGTTCTACCCAACTCAGGCCACACTGAAAAAGGAATCAGATGCCAACTTTTGATCCACAGTCAGATTTTGGATTCCTAAACTCTAGTGTTCCTCAGCTCATAGTTGTGTCACTAATGCACAGGGCAAAGGATGATGGGTTAGGTATTTCTGATTCTGCTGCTCATCTGTTGGGTCAACTTGAGCAAGGTCCTGCATCTGGATAGAATAGCAATGATACAAATAATCCTTGTGAAATATCCTCAAATCTTCCTGTGAAAAGAAAAATAATATTATTGTGATCTCTAGTGTAAACCAGTGCATATAACAAGTGAACTTTCACTGTTTTCAATTTCTTTACTGAAGAAACTGGCTTATCCAGTCTGTATCCAACAAAAACTGTGGGCATGTGAGGAAGGACAGGGAGACACAGGAGAAGAGGAGAGAGAATATGGACTGGTGCATCAGGGCAACAGAAGCCATCACTGGCTGGAAAAGCTTAGGGCCAGGCTTACAAGAGCTGCTTTCAATAAACAGTCACAGTGGTGGCACCCCCACTGGCACTGTGCATTACAATCAAAATTAAAAAATAAATTCAGCTGCTTGCTCTTAAGAGCTGTTGAAACAAGTGACATCCTGATCTTTAGCATGAACATGGACCTGCAGTATCTAACCATCAATGACACCAGAACCACAGTCTTATCTGTTAAATTGCTGCAGCTTATCTCCACCAGCTTCTCCTTTCCTGTTCTAGGGGCTGGAAAGCACACACACAGTTATGTAAAATCATTCTGCCATGTCCAAGTTCATTCTTGCTATACCATTTGTTTTACACAGCACAAAAAATAATCAGTCAAAAAAATGGAATAAAAACTGAGATATGATTCATCATGACTGTCTCCAAAATCTGTTGTCATAACCCTCCTGCTCTACCCTATACTCATCCTTAAGTACCCATCAAATTCAAGTTGCATCAAATTCAAGTCCTGCAGCCACGTGGCATTCAGAAGTACAGAGTGACTCTCCAAGACTGGGGACAGACCTGAGACCCTCTTTCATGACAATACAATGTGTAGCTTCCTCAGCTTAGTCACAACTCCAACCCTACAGAAACAACTGCAGAAAGCAGCTATTTCTGCTTTTACTAAACACATCAGACTTTTAAATGCCAATCTAGCATTTCACAAAGGGTTGCTACAGGAGCGGAGAGCAAAGGAACAAATTCAGGTTTTTTTGCTGGGGCTCTGGGATTCACTTCTATAATGGTCTGTCTGCTGATCTCTGAGCTACTCTGCCTCCCACTGTGTCTGATATCAGGAGTGCCAGAGTGGCTGAGAGATCAATGGAGCAGCTGAGGGACCAGCTGGCAGGGGAAAGGAGCAAAGGATTGTGAGGGATAAAGAAATAAAGAGGAAAAGAAAAAAAGATTTGTTGAATTAAACAGTAATGAGGAAGGGACAGAGGAACTCACTAGCCCTTTTAGAAGGGCCACGTTAAGTCCTTCACAAAACCCAGGACCCTCTGGAGCATTCTAATCAGTTTAATGATGCAGATCCCCCTTCCACCCCCTGAATAAGCTGAGCAGGTTTTTTGTCTCTTTATCAAAGGATGACTTTTCTAACAATGATATCATTCACAATGCATACATTTCTAGAGTTGAGACAGCACTATCTGCTGAGATGATCATTGTCATATATAACACTGCTCAAGTACAGAGGAGTCTGACATGATCCTCAATTTGGGAAAGAATCTCAGATGCCTAAAAGAGAGACAAAGTCTGAAAGGAAGAGGAACACATCTTAAAGACCAGTGCTGTGTTTGGGGAAAAATGGATAATCTTTCTTTCAGGCATATACAAACATCTTCTCACCTGAAGCAGCACCAGCAAACTTAGAGGTAAATATAGACTTCAAACACTTCCTGTGATTTATTTTAATTATGTTAATCTAATAGGCAATTTGATACAAAAGTCTTGTTAGAATTTGCAGAGGGAAATGCCAACAAGGAAGAGACTGATAAAGGAATTGGGCTTTGTTTGACAAAGAGGAGAGAGGTATATGATCCTAATTATGGAAGGCTGAGGAATCTGGAAAATACAAGTTATGCAGAAAATATTGATGTGTCAGAACATAACGATACACATTTCATATCCTAAATTCTGTATACTGAATATATGCCCATTATGTCTGTTGAGTAGTTGATACACGAGATGAACATTCATGTGCCCATATTTACATTCTACATTATTAACATGGATTTCTAGGATGTATAAGCAATATGAAGGAACAACAAATGGAGGGTGAATTTAAGTGAAGCAGTTGGAGATTTGGTATGAGATGTGAGGTGACAGGCGTTCCTATCAATATGCAAAATGTGGTTGAAAAACCATGGCAGGCTGCTTCAGGCTCTCTGCTGCTGAGTAGAGTAATATGGTAAATATCCTTCATATAAACACATATAACAAAAAGAAACACAAGGCCCTAATTGCAAACAACACAAGAAGGAAATGCCTATGCTCATCTACCTTGTTTCATAGAATAGTAAAGGCAGAGAAAACATCCAGAACTTCCTCATAAAGTACAAGCAAAGCTTATTAAAATGGTTGCAAACCTGTCTACATTTAATACACATCCATGCTGCTTACAAATGCAGCGCTGCAGACTTTCTTCTTGTTTGAGTTGCACAAATGTTCATCTCCAGTGCTCTTGCATCTCAAGATGTGTTTAATATTCTGGCAGAGTACAATCTTAGGTTGTCTCAGGATAGATGTTAGTGTATTCTCCACACGGAGAATATGAAAGTAGAAGGATTCAGCCTAGATGCAAAGAGAAAGATGAAGATGAGTCATTCCCTTTGGCCACAGGTTTGCAACATTTATATAGAACCAAAAAGGTATTTCACAGATCATGTTCCTAGACAACACTTTTGATTTCCAACACCTTCTCTCTAGGGGCTCATGAACGATCTGTGGGCCACAGTTTGACCTCTTTCATTGACCTGGTTCACTCCTGTGCTTCAGACCCATTCCTGTATATGCTGTTGGCAGGATACCACAGAGAGGGTAAGACAAAAGCAAACCTTCTCCTGTCTCCAGGCAAGGAAATGCAGTATCCATTCAATGGACAAAGGATGGCAAATCTAAAATGGCTGAACAGACTTATTTGATCTCTCCTCTCAGCTGCTTGTGTTGGGTAATTCAGGATGCAGCAGGCCCAAGTCAAGGGCAGCAGAGGCTAATTGAAGACAGTGTCATTCCTTCAACAGTATTCCAAGCAACAGGAATTTTAGAACCATTGCCATGGTATTGCCACATTGCAAGAGCATTTAAAAATACTCATAAAATACTTTCTATGGGCTGGCGTTATCTAGCCCATGTGTCTTTTGATCTCTACATGAGACTCAGAGACCAACAGAGAAATCTCATTGCTCTTCCAACACCTTTTTGATGGCCTTTATGATAGAGAATCCTGAAGGCTCACAAGTTATTTGAAAGGATATTGCTACACATGACATCTGGATTCTTATCTCTCTTTTATCGCTCAGCTAATTCACCTAATACTACAGTAAAAGAATTTCTTTGTTGAAGAAAATACCACATGAATATCATCCAGCTTTCTCCACTAGACAAGACAGACATTGAGAGGGAAATTTTTTTCTCTCTTAGCCACCATAATACCTTTAAATAGACATCTGTGCCTTAGCTTCCATATCTGTGAAGAGTAAAGGAGTGTTTAGTTCTCAGAGTTTCTATTTGACAACAGGAAATATGTAGCAGATTCATCTCAGTTTCATTTTACATTTTTGGGTCCATTTGATCTCAAAGCTCAAAAATATGTAAAGCCACGTGACATTTAATTTGGAATATGGAGCATAAAAAGACCACTGTACAACACTCAATAGAAAAGTGATGCCAAGCAATTTCTAGTAATGAAATAATATTGGTACACTTTGTTCACTTTGAAAACAGCAAAGAATGGTCATCAGCTTGCAAAATGGTGCTGCAAGAGAAGTCAGTCTAATTTGCTAGGTCAAATTGGGTGATTTTGAAGCTCCTGCCTCCCTTGGTATGTTAGGAAAGAGATTAGAATGGGGAAAAAATTGTAAAACAATGGCTAAAATATATGAGACCTCAGGACAGCACAAACTTCATTAATGAAAAAATCTGGATCTTCACTATTCTCTTCTGGGAGAATTGATCAGATGTTGCAGTTTCAGATTTATAGATTGCTGTGAAAATGGGTAATCTGAGGGGAAAGCCTCATAAAAACTTAACAGCAACACAGAGATAATCTGTGGGCTCACAGTGGCCATGTCAGGACTAATTGAAATGTTTAAGAGCAGCACAGCTTCCAGGCTCCTTGTGATACATGAAGACACGAATATAGACCATCTCTTTGTCTTGACTGGACATATTTTATCGCTCTGTATCATGAGACTGTCACCCCAGACTTCTAATTGCTCAAACCTTTAGACACAGGGCACCTAATAATTGCAGTACCATGGCCAGCCTAATAATAAAGATAATTTACAGTTCAAAAGCAAAGGGTAATTTGTAATATGAATGGCTTTTTGTGTCCCTGAGCTCATTTCAGGACTTGAGGATCCATGCAGCAATAGCTGCAGCCTTTTGCCCGAGTGTGTGACTTACTGCTCTGGTTTATTTTACCATTTTGTTCCAGAGGAACACAGAAGCAGTGGATTTAGGGGAAATCAATGGGATGTCCTGCACCAAACGTATTCAAAACTGTATCTTAATTCCTCTTGTACTAGTATACCTCCTGCACAAATGCAAAATATTTTAACTTTGTATGATAGTCAGACCTGTTAAGTGTTACTGAAATGGAAGCATAAAACTCATTAATGATTAGAAAAGTATCAAAGTTATGGTGATTGTTGCATTAATTTATGCCGAAAACCTGGAGTTAGAGAGAGCAAAACCAGATTTCTCACTGAAGGAGAGGATCAAACATTTTTGTCCTTATCAACACCAGGAGGAGACTGAAACACTGTTGCCTGCAAAAACATTTTCTATTCATTCTCCCCCACTCAGGTCCTTTCTCCACAGTATCCCTGTGCTGCTCTGCCCCCTCCAGTGGGGCAGACCCACCAAGACCCTCAAGTCAGTGTCCTGCTCTTCCTGAGGAAGGCTTTTTCTCTTTCACAGCACCAGGCTCCTATTACACAACTGCATATTTCCTTTGCCTTTTTACATTTCCCTCAGTTTTAGAGTCAAAGCCCATGCCACAGCCTCAGACCACTCCTGGCTTTGCCTTGCCACCCACATTGCATTACCAGAACAAAGCCTCTGTTACTGTAAAGCTTTAAGCCATGACAGTTTTAGAGAAGGTCACAGAGTGCTCTGTAGGAGAAGGATCTCTCCACTCAGTGAGACCCAGGTACAAACAGAAGGATGCACATACTTTTCTCACGGTGGCACCTGCAGCCCAAGGCACAGGAAGCCTGCCTCACCAACAATTTAAACTCATAAATTTTCTGCCATTTTCTTGGCATATCTGATTGCTCTGAGTGTCTCATTCATCTTGCAATAGCAAATGGGCCTTAAAAATCTTGTTGACAATCTTACCACCAATACCATGTGCAATTCAAAAACATGGAATAAAAAGAAAGAAAAAAAGGGAGAGCGCAAGAATGAAACAAAATGTTAACAGGGACCTTCAAAATGTGGTCACACTGACAGGATGGCACTGGAATCTGTGTTTGTTTTAAGCCTGTATTGTTTAAAAGCAGCAGGGGACCAAAATGATGATGGCATCATACTGGCTGAAGGGAAGGACCTGGATTGAACTCTCAAGCCAAATCTAATCTTGGATTCTTATTACTGTATTCTTCATTAGAAACTCCTACAGACATGGATGGGACAGCAGCATGAAGACATTTCTGTGAGCAGTGAGTGCATGAGGATCAAAATCTACTCTATGGGCACCACACATGGAAACACTATCCAAAATTTTTCTCACCAGACAGCAAACATCTTGAGAGCACAAGTAAAGGAAAGTAACATTCATAAAATCAAAACCACAAATAATCAAACATTTAGTTTTCTAATCAAATCAAGTTGTGTGTAAGCCCTTAAAAAGCATTTACAAGCATTTGATTTGTTTTCTCCATTGAATATATAAGAGTGCTCATGGGCTCACAAATCAGGGCTTGTTTGATTTGTGTTAACATGCTTGCCATGTCAGGTGGTTTTTCCATATTTCTTGCTGTTCCTTTAGAAACTTGTAAACCAGGTCAATTTATTGAAATGTCAGATTTTATAAATATTCCTATCCAGGCCAGCCTCGAAGTTAACACATGCTATAATTACAGTGAAACCATTTATGGAAGGTAACTAAAAGTGGGATAACCCTTCTTACTCACATTGAGAAATATCCTACTCCTTGAGTCAACATTTTTATTTCAGTTAATTTACTTTTGGAATTCACTCTGGAAAATGTATTAGCAGCTGCAGAACCTGTCCCAAATCTTACTGCTTTTCCAATTAAGTTTCAATCTTTAAAATGGGCATTAAATATCTCTGGGACTGAATGTTAAAGATCTACAAGATTGAACATTTTCCATAACTTCTGCTTTGCCAGAATGAGGGTGGCCAGCTATAAGGTCAGAGACAGAAGTAAATACAGCCATACTTTGTTAAATGAAAATAACATCAAAATTAAAAAGAAAAAAAAGGAACAAAAGTGATAGCGCCTCTAGAAAAAAATGCTATCTTCCTGGGGTAAGAGGTAACTTTAAATTAATCTCATCATCATTATTTGGTATTTTGCCAAAATGAAAAATAATCAATATTCTTTTATTTTACAAGGATTACAGACTCTTGGAAAAATAACATCAGAAAATAAAACAGCAAGCAAAACATCAAGGCAGAAATAAAATTCCAGACAGCAGCCAGGAACAAGAAGCAGTAGCAGACATTAAAAGGAGAAAATAAAATTAAAAAAAAAAAAAATCAAAAGTGTATATATTAGCAAGTTAAGCAACATTTGAGTCTTTTGTGCTCCAGCAGCAGAGCTATCTGATAGGGGTAGTTTCAGCATGGAACAGTTTGCCCAGCATAGGAAAGTACTGAACTCTGTGCCTGTTGTGGAACAGGAGATTTGTTTTACAGATACCCTGGTTCAGTGGAGATATGAACCACCCAGCATTTCATCTGAGTGAGCCACAGCAGAACACTGAGCCCTGCCTGCCCCTCCTGTCCCAGACCATGGGGCAGTCACTGCCTCCCCTCCCAGCCTCTGCCTGGATATTCTTGTGTTTGAAAAGACACATTGGAAGGGATCTGCTCACACAAAGTTCCCAACAGCTCATGGACAATAAGGCAGCTTGGGAATACAATAAACTTCCTTTTATTCATAGCATTGATATTGAGACTATCAATACAAAAAAAAATATGGCAAAGTCCTGGGCAAAAAGAAGGTTTTTAGTTAAAGTCAGGGGTTTGTCTGAGACATGACTGAATTTAAAGGCAAATCAAGCTACTAAACAAACTAATTTTTTGGTTTTTTCCAGCAGACAACCACATACAACTGCAGATAGAAACCAGTAATTGCCCCATATTTTGGTTTGTAATGGAAATCCAGACAATGCAAACCCTTGTAATGGCTGAAATTCATTCTCTTTGTTTTGCAAATATGAATTTAATTTAAATCAAACAGGTTTAATTAAAGGCTCTCATTTTTTAGCTGTCACCAAAAAATAAGAGACAAAACCCAAAACAAAACCAAAACACCAACCAACAAAACTCCAAAAATACAACAAAAAAATCAAACCAATATAAAAGGAAGTGGAAAAAAGCCCTATGTGCAAAATCCATGTTACTAAATCTGTACAAGATTCGTATTAATTTTTCAAATACAGTAGTTGAAAGTACTGGCCCAAAAATTGGCAATATTTTGTGCTGTACTAAACTAAATATTTTGAAAAAATCATATTTTGCTTTTTCCCCATCTGGAAAATGAACACACTGGACATGGGAATAAACAGCTGCAGAAGAGAAAGGATCGTGTCTCTTAAAGGACAAATCACAGGAATCCTCTTCACTACTTTGGGAAATACACTCTGTGTAGATGGACAGACAGATTGAGATGTGTGTGCAGAAAAGTATGTACCATTTACATCTTCAGTGAGTTTCAAAAAAGCCTTGGCCCATGCTCTCAGGAGGTAAACTTCAAATGCTTTCAAAAATCTTGATGCCTCAGAGTGCATAATTATTTTGTTAAGAATTTCAGAATAAAATCCAAGGGATACTCCAGTTTAGTGAGGACCTAGAGCTTCTTGCTGTAATTATTAAGATGTACAGCAGAAATTTTACCCAGTTGGAAATTCATGTCACAAATGAATAGAATATATTTCCTTTCAAAATCACAATCCTTTTAAAATACCAGCCAGGTTTTATAGAACATACAGAATATACATTTCTCCAACAAAAGATGTTCATCACCAAAATATATACAGTTTCTTCTAATGAGAGGGTAGAGGTCTTTGTTTCTAAAGTGCAGGTGCCCAACCTTGTGCCAGCAGACACGAGATGATTAAAAGGACACCAAACAGGAGCACGACGAAATCTGGTGTGAAAGGAAACGTCAACAAATATGGAGCCTTCACTTGTTCAAGTTCAAATACTACATGAAATTCCTGTAGCATAGGTTACTGTGGTGTGGTGAAGAAGTGCAAACATTGAGTGCAAATTAGGAATGTTGGAGATACTCTTAATGGCTGCTTTTGCTGAACAGTGGGCTATTGAGAAAGCTGCTTTACTGCAGATCACCAGGCAGGCAGTGTGCAGAGGAGACATTCAAAGGTGTCTGACAAATGGTTCTACTGTTCTATCCAAGTTATTTTACTTTCTTTTATTTTACAATCAAATTGTGAAACCTGTGAAATAATTTTGGAATTTCTTTCAATATGAGGAAACTAAAGGAATACTTGGAAATGTAGCATCAAATTACCCTTTTTGGATTAGTTTTATATCTATTCCCACATCAGTTTGCTTCTACACTTTTCTGGCTTCTCAGTTTAAGAGGATGATTAGCAAACTTCTGAGAGAGAAGTGGTTCTTCAAGCCCAGGGAACAGCTGGAAAGACAGATGTCATTTACATTACCATTTTGTTGCTGGAGAAAAATAAAACAAGCTGGTAATACCAACTGAATAAAAATTTTTAAGTTAATTCCAGCTGTGACCATGTGATCAGCATCTACTGTGTTTGCAGCTGTGACCATGTGATCAACATCCACTCCGGCCCTTCATCCAAGCACAGCTGGTAAAAATATTTCAGTAGTGTGGGGAGAAAGGAGGCAGTTTGTGTGGAGATTATGTTTTATTTTAACATGTATAACACTTTGGTTTTTTGATGGAATTTTTAAAAAAGATTTGTGGACAGATGATAGATGGGAAGAGCACTGAAAATAAGAATGATCATAAGGTAGGCATAAATAGGACTAAAATAATCACAGAAGTCAAATTATACAGGACTGATTTCAGACTATTATGAGCTTTAACTTGGAGTGTTAATATTAAGATAAACATATGGAAAGATTCCTTTGAAAGCCCTCATGTTACACTGAGACAAAGTAACAGGAGATGCATAAAAAATTTTAATATCTAGACAGAAATTCTGTTATATCACCTAAATAGGGAATACTACTTGGAAATTAGATAAAGGCAAAAGTTACTGGTATTACCACACTAATGAAAGATACAGGATCCACATGCACTTTACTATCTAAAGCTACATAATTCCTATATAACTGAATATTCAGCCTTACAACCTCACTAAGGCAATGCAGTGCCCCTGAGTGGTACCCACAGCTGAGCTCAGCCTTCTAAAGCTTTGCATGACATCCCAATACTGAAGTCAAGGTGAATTTTCAAATATTCAGTCCACCAAAACCAGTTATGGTGAATAAAGTGTTGCTCTGAACTAGTTCTACCCAAAACACACCGTTGTGGGTAGATCACACAGTATATCCAGAATTTCTATGCCGAGATTTTCTAGTTTTGGATTCTATTTCTGAGATCAATTGCATTTTGCAAATTACAGCTCTTACTAGTGCAAAGTATTGTTTAGGAACCAGGCTATATGTGCAATTTTGTCATTCGAGACACACTGTTTGTCCCAAAAGGAATAGAATCTGCTGTTTTAATTAATGTCTTCTAGGGCCTGTGGCTGTGCCCTAGGCAAGTCCAGGAAATACTTCATGAAAAATCATCTCTCCCAACTAAAGAGTACATTGAGACCAAAAAACTACTGCAGAAAATGGAATGATAAAGATGACAACTGTGTACTTTTCATATGAAACTCATAGTCAATGGCAGTGACACTTGCCTCAGGATTTTGTGAGACAGGATTACAGCCAGGAGAATAACTTCAACTTACTGTGTACAGGAGTATCAGGGGCAAATGATACTTTCAGAATTCAAATAAAAACTGTACTCTAAAATAATACCTTTCGGACATGAGGTGTTTTTCTCAAAGACAAGTAGAAATAAAGAGGTTCATACTAAACATACCCTGAAAGGCAAGGAACACACATGCAATACTTGCATTTTCAGAAAACTACCATTCAAACTTTGATCTGTAAATAATGTTAACATCCTATATGTATAGCAGAAATCGCATTTACTTGTACATTTAGAGAACTATCAATAAAGTTTATACTTTCTTATAACCTGCAGTTCCAGTGCAGGGCAGCCCTCAGTAACATCAGAGGTGGAACAGAGCAGCCTTGTCCGATGTAACCCAGAGCACTCCAAACCCACGTGCCCAGCACCAGCGCTCTCTCAGGGGCCACACCAGCACCTGGCATGTCTTTGCTGCAGTGCTTTTGTACAGATGTTCCCATGCCTGGAATGCTTGGGCTTTCTCCCCTTTTCTGTCCTCCAGAGCTTTTCCTGGCATCTCAATACTGTGTGTCCAATTTTTCTCTCATTTTTATTCATTCCAGATTGCACTGAGACACAGGACGGAAATGTAATCAGGAGATTCTGTTCTTTGGACAGGAACACTTTGGAAAACTATATATTAAGATAGTCTATGAGAAAGAAATGAAGCATTTGGGTATCCCTCTGCAGTACAATGTTTGGGCTGGAAAAACTTGCAGAATTTTTATTCAAGAGTCAATTATGTCAGATACATATTGCAAAGTCAGATTTTAACTACTTCTCCCAAATCCTGTCTGACCCTCAGTCCCATGGTAAAATCCTGGTTTTAAATAATTACTTTCATTTAGAGAAGGGTAGGCTGCCTAAAAATGAAATAGGTTTTGTTTTCAGCGAATGCCCCATACTCATTCTAAAAGAGAATGCTCTGCAGTGCACCCTACTTCTAGAGCAAAGGCAAGAATCTGTTTGCAGATATTGAAGAATGACTTTATAAAATGTAGTTGTGTCTTCAATGAGTCCTAATGTCCAATGGAGCATATGCCTTTAATATAGTTATCAACAGGCACATGCCTTTAATGTTGCTGTCAAAGCAGGACCACACTGTTTGCACACCAGCCCTGTTGCCACAGCACCAGCTCAGCTCCACCTCATTATCAGCATTCTTAGACTAAAAGAAGTAATAATAGTTTTCCCACCTATAGAAGTAAACATAAATTAATAGAAATAGAGGGGGTTTAGTCTGGTTTCTTTGATTCTTCCTCTGTTATTTAACATTAATTGCCGCTGATGAAGGTGGTACCTGCATCCAAGGTAATGAAATGCCAGAACTTATGTCCTCAGTTAAGGAGAGCTTAAATACTCACATCAATGTCATGCCTCTGATAGTTCAGTGTTGCTGGTGATGCTTTTACAGTACTTCTATATTCAGCACAACATCCTTGTTTCACACAAGCAATATCAATCATTGACAGCCAATTCCCAGTGTGCATCTGGTATGCCTTGTGGCTATTACACACAAGAGTGGTGGAACTTGTGTTTCCAAGCATGGAGAGAGCCAGAGGGAATCCAAGGCCTTGATTCTCCTGAGCAGAAACCAGCAGAAGCTGCTCTTGTCCCTCTTGAAGAGTATTAGACTGCTTTAAAAATGCAGTGACCAACAGGGACCTTGGATGGAATTTTCATTTCAACAATTACCAATCAATTACCCAATAATAACCTGCATGCTTACAGCCAAATTATGGTGATGATAGGACAGGTGATGTTCTATTTGTCCCATCCTCTGTATCAAAACTATTTTGCTGAAGACAGGGTAAGAAGTAGATGAAAGAAAACAGAACTGTTACCACTAACAGGAAATTGCATAAACATCACAAACAGGACCTTTATGACAAGAGAGCAGAGATGCAGCCATGGAATGTGGTTGTAACATATCAAGACAGTGGCAAAAAATCAGAATGTCCACGCATCTCTCAATCACTTTTCCCTTTTTCCCTCTGTCACTGAGTAGCACATAGCTGTTAGGATATTGCTTTACAGTTAAGGAATTTAAACTCAGGAAACAGTCCCAAAGTCAGCTCATTTCAATATCTCCAGCAATGCTGCTGCAACAAGATCATTGCTAACATGTGTGGGAAAGGGGCACAATCACCCTGTCAGCTAATGCCTCCAGAACCAATTGTGGAAGTAACACTTGCAATCCACTCATCCACGCGTATCTGTGCAGAGAGTCACAGAATAGTCTTCCTTGTAAAACTTTGCCATGAAAAATAAATCTTTCTAGACGCTAATACACCAACTTCTGTGTCAGCTCATGGCTATTGATATTTAGGGAATCCACCAGGACATCACACAAACTGAATGTACAGATGGAAATGACATAAAGAGGAGTGAGTACCTTCCTGACTTCAAGATTACCATTAATTAACATACTTGAAAAATTCACCAAAAAAAGAATTATTTCCCATGAAAAATTGTGTGACTGAACAACTACCTGAGTAAACTGTTAAAAAAAATCTGGCAGAGGATGATGTTAATGGAAATCACATGACAATGTACTATAAGTGTTTATTAACTCCAAAGAGGATTCTTCTTGGGGTACTTCATGGCCAAACTTCCATTTTTGTGCCTGGACTTCTCTGTAAACTTGCTCCTCTCTCAAGATTTAAGCATCTCCCACAAGTAACCCTGATCCCCAGTGTAGAAAAGCCCTTCCCTTCCCCATGCTTTCATACCATGGTAAATAACTTAGAGGGACCCTGGCAAGTCCTGTGGCAGGTGTGAACCTCTGCAATACTCAGCTTTCCATGGAACTGACCTCAGTCCAGATCCTTGGATAAACAGGTCAGCACCACCTGCACAAATTTTCATCTTGTGGGGTAAATCTGGGGCTTACTCCCACCAGGTTTTTGTCTTTTCTGACAGTAGTTCTCATATCAGCTCTGCTAAGAGCAAATGTCAAGGGTGCCAAGGGGATGGTGCCAGTGACAGGATGAGGAGCAATGGTTTGAACTAAGCACAGCAAATTTCATCTCAACATGAGGAAGAATTTCTTTACACTGAGGGTGGCAGAGCCCTGGAACAGCTGCCCAGGGAGGGCAGGGAGTCTCCCCCTCTGGAGGAATCCCAAACCCACTTGGACATGTTATATAATCTGCTCCAGGTGACCCTGCCATGGACTGGGTGATCTCCAGAGGTCTCTTCCAACCTTAGTGATTCTGGGAAATGATCTGCTGAGTAGCAACATGACAGGAAAACTGATCAGGCTCCAGAAAAATGTTAACCCAAGAAAAGTTCAGGTAAAGGAAAGAAATAATTGTGGGGTTTTGCCATTAAAAGAAAAAAAAAAAAAAGACCAACATGGCCTTAAAATCACATAATTGTTTAGGTTGGAAGGGACCCTCTGCAACGAACAGGTACATCTTCAACAAGATCAAGTTACCCAAGGTCCCATTAATTTCACCTTAAATGTTTCTTGGGATGGGGCCTCTCAGGGCAACCTGTGCCAGTGTTTTATCTCATTTTAAAAAATACTTTTTAACATCCAAATTTAATTAATCTTCCTTTAGATTAAGACCCTTAGCCCTTTCCCTATCACAACAGGGCCTGCTATAATGTTTGCCTCCATCTTTTTTACATGCCCCCTTCAAGTCCTGAAAGGTCATAATACTTTTTTAAAAACTGCATCACAAAATCTGGCTGTGGTGCACACTTTACCTCATTTCTTGGTCTGATCAGAAGAGCACAAATACAGAAATATTGTTTCTGACCCTGTCCAGTTACCCCATCAGACTCCATGCTCCAGAGAGATCACAGAGCAGGTCATCATCCCTTGTTAGAGAAGGTCCATACAAGCACAGGAAAAAACACATGGAAACAATAAAACAGAAAATATTTTAAATAGAAAAAAACATTGTAAACCAAACCAAAAAAAAAAGACCAAAACATTGAGCACAAAATGACTTCACTAACTGTACTGAGCTTTTGAATCCCACCAAACACTGGCATTGTGCCTCACTGAGGAGGCAGTTTGCCAGGATATTGCCATGGCCAGCTAATAATCATTCACACACAATGGGCAACAGAGATTAAACCCAAATATGTGAAGGTTTACTTTAAAAATATTTTTACCATATTTAAGAAATAAAGCAGTATTTTATTCTTTCATAATGAAACTATTAAGCCAATTTCTTCAACACTAAAGCACTTCTTATTTCCACAAGCCACTGCTGTGTCTGTTTTCCTTCCTGGGTGTCCTGCTACAGTGCATGAGCACCCTTGTGCAAGGCTTCAAGTCCTGGGAATTCCTTTAAGTCACTCAAGTCCTGTGCCAGGTGTTTGCAAGGATTAACATTTCAAGGACTTAAACAGATTGTGGATTTCTATAAATTGCTTTGGAATCCAGTTCTTAGACTGGATGATAACTGATATTACTGGACAGAGTTAAAGAAAAGCCTCTCTCACATTTTCATTTTTGACTATTTCAGCACTGTTGTTTCCTGTTTCATGCTGGAGCCATGGTTTTAAGAAATGTGATGGATTTTATGATGCAGAAATACTTCTTTGCTTAAGGAAAGCAGGCAGAGGTTATGTTTTCCTAATATCACTATGAATGATTTTGGTGATTTGCTCTTTGACATCAGGAACTGATATGGTCATGGAAAATGTGATACAAGACAGAGATTTGGAAAATTTTGTTTTTATGCTGTGGCTGAAAAGTCTTCTGTCTAACAGTACACGTTCCCTCTGGATTAAGTAACCTTTGCAAGTTTTCCACAAACTGATTCTGCAGAATAGAAATTGATTAATGAGCTCAGACACTGAAATTGTCACTAGAAAATAGCCATTGAGATTCCAGTCAGCAATCACCAGCCCCAGGGTCAAGGAAGACCAGGGACCAACTTAGCTGAAAAGAGAGCAGCCTTCATTTGTCTTCTCTCTAACTTCATTTTAACTGTGCCTGATGGCACTGGGTGCAGCCAGGAGTCTGCCACCACTTTTTTGATAAACCCATGTACTGAGGGCTTCTTTGCTGAGCTGTAAAAATTCCTTCAAGGCTATAACTTCATTGGTCTGAGCCTCCACTGCCTCTAAGCTTGTCAAGTTTTTTATACCTATGCAAAACTAGAGAAAAGTTGGAATCAAACACAGGGTCATTCCAAGCAATAGAGGCGTCATCCATGATGTTACTTCTAAAGCTTCCTGGCACCATTGTTGCCAGTTCCTTCTGAAAATACACACAGTAATAGCATCCAGCTTACCTCACTTTCACTTCATTCTGCCTCATACCACAACAGTTAACAGGATGAGCCATGTTTAATAATAAACCTTCATAAATTCACAAATGTAAGACTCCAAAGAGCTTCTGTGGACAATGTTCAACACTACTCTCAGTCCCCAAACCTCAGAAGTTTGCATCTGCTGGCCTGAGACTGACTTTGCAGCACAAGCTACAGATGCAGGAAATTATGTAAAAGTTGTATCACATAGAATCATATTTCACAATATAAGCTGGGTTTCTAGAAAGACAAAAATTTGTGAATTATTAATGAAAGAGTTAGTGTTCTATCAACCAATTAAAAATTCTATTTTCCTGTATCTATTCCATCAGTAAGGAGAGATGTTTTATGTGTGGCATTGGAAAACTTTTTTTTTTTTTTCAATGAGATCTTAATACATTGATTTAGAATCAATTCTTTTTCTGTCCTTTTTAAAAAAAATGTATTTTTTGGTTATACAACAGTCTTATAGTCAAAAAGTTGAGTCCTGTGGGAGTTTTTTCAGACTTTCTATCCTCACTCTCCACCTCTTTGATGATTTCCTTCTTCCCATTATGTACTCCTTGGGAAGATGCAGTCTCCAGGGACTTCTTTAGGCAGAAGTAACACAGCTTGAAAGTTTTTTCACAATGTGAGCATTTTTCAGCCCCTGAGGTGTATGTCACTCATTGAGGTAGGGAGATGATACTCTTATATTTTAAAGTTAGAAGGTTCCCAGCACTGACATGTCTCTAATGTAAATTGCAGCAAGATATTAAACTCACCAGGTTTCTCTTTGCCACCTGCCAGATGGATGTCAGATGATTCTTAATTTCTTAGGAATATTGTTATTAAAAATTCTAGCTTACACCTGGATTATGGAGCAGAATTCCTGTGGACTGACTGGTGACATCAGTGCCAGTTCTGAAGAACCTGGGCCTATGGGGAGCACAGTATCTGAGCTACTAACTTCTATATTTCTAAACAAATACCTATATTTCTAAATCTGTTCTGCATTTTAGAAGACATTGCACTGCACTGCAAATCAGGGTACCTTTAAAAAATAGCAATAAGTTACACCAAAAATATAATGTGAAATTAATTGTATTCAGCACATGCTAGCAAAGTTTTTTAGTTTTATCCTAGCCAGCCAATAAAATAAAAACAGTTAATTAATGAAAATTAATTTTTACAGGCAAAGCACTTCAGAAACTAAATTGCAAAGTATTAGCTAAATATTAAAAAAATATTTGCACAAATTTAGAATCTATTCCAATGTATATCCCTCATTTTTTTTCTCTGATGCCCATATTGCAACAATAATTGAAGTATAATGAATTTTAAGTGTATCTTGTACCTGAGAGAAGCAGCACTGACAGGCACACAGGTTTTGCTGCCTAGAAATAGAATATTTCTGTTATAATGATAGCCAGACAAAAAGCATACAGGCCTGAGTGGCTGCTTTGGCATTATTTTCATCAGATGTCATAAGGTCCCTGGGTACTTGTACAATCAGTAACACTTCACAGAGCTCTCACTTCTAACAAATAATTAGCTAAAATTGAACCAGAGATTTCTTACATGCATGTCATAGGTTGATATGAATAATGAGGGAAAAGGTTAACAGCAGGTCATAGACAGTTCCCTATCTTGCAGCTTATTTATTCAGTGAAATGAGAAATTGATCACATTATTTTGTATAGAAGAACCTGATTCATTACAATCAGCTCTGAATTGGCAGTTTTTGCTTTAGGCAATTTCAGAACATTACTTATGCTTAAAGAGTTACTGGTAAGGTCATCTTACAACTTGTAATCACCTCTCTGACCCCTTCATGACCAGAGCAGCAAGAGCTTAAGCATATGTGAAAATTGAAAAAGGCATGCAAATGAACAGAAAACTAATGGTTAAACAAGAGGAGCTGAACAAACAAACCCATCCAGCCAAGGCAGGGATCCCACATTCAGGTGTGCTAGAAAACTTCAGGAACACATCATTTCTTGCACAGCAAAAATGTACACTGAGCCTTCCCTAATTTGGCAGTACAGCTATTGGAGGGAGAATTGATCTGATAAGTGCTGCATTAACCAGTGGCTAACAAGAAAAAGGAAAGGCAAAGGAGGTGGCCACAGATAAGGATCTGGGGTTTAAGGTGACACTACGGGAGCTGCAGGGACAGAAAAGGCTGGTTAGTTCTTACAGCTAAGAGTAGCAGTGGTCACTACACTATCTTCTATTGACCCAAACTCCCTTAGCACCACGAACCAAGGTTTTTTTTCTCTAAAGAAGGTTTATAACAACCTTCCAGAACTGCTCACACCACAGGATAAACTCTCTTAGGTGCTCCCTGTCTCCAAGAAGGCTTTTACCACTTCCTACACCAGTACCACTCTAACCAGGTTGTCTTTTCCAGACAGAATGAGGAACTGTGATCCCTGCAGGGCCACAATCAATTCCCTTCCAATTACAGAGACACATGGGGTGAGGCAGTGGAAACTGCCCTGTTTCAGAGCCAGTGTCATTCAGATTTTGCAGGGTGCAGCTGCTGGGCTCTGGGTTAGGTGACAGATACTCACTGAAAGTAAAAACTCCTTTTTAAATAACAGAAGTTATTTTATTTAATTATTTTTGAAAACCTTAGCCTCTGAATCAGGTTCTGCACCCCACTGTGGGTTATAAGGAAAATAGTGGGGAAACTGTAATAAATGTTTGAGAAGGGAGGTGGAAAAGAAGCAGGACAGAAGTTCAGCTGATTTATGTCTGAGGGTGTAAAGTGGTACAGAATTAACTGCATGTGCCACTCATTAAAAACAGCTATCAAAGAGCAACAAGTACAAAACAAAGAAATACTGCATCTATGTTACAGTTGGAATAACTTCTTAATTATGCCTGTTAGCTCCATTATCACCACTTCAAAGCATAAGAGGATGGTGCTTTAAAAATCATTCCCATAGGTAACTGAACTAGGATCCATTCAAGAAAATACAGTATATAATCTACAGATGATTCTTTTTAAGCATCTAAGTTCCATATACTTGGGAAACTAATGTCGAATCTGCAAAAAGAACTTCAGCATCTAAAATGAAATTAAGAAAACTTCCTTGGGCTTCTGCAGCCAGTAAAGGAATTCTTCAAACTCCTCCCTGACCCCACAGCTGCTAGAAGTCTATAATTGGTTACAAGTCCCTTAATAATGTTTACTGACTGCTTAATAGTCTGTTTTACACTTGATGAAACAGCCTTCTCACCAGCAGAAGGAAGTACCTTGAGGTTATTGAGTAGCTAAAAATGACATGATCAACAAGGCATTTGTCTTATGTTCCTTAAGAACCAAGGCTTCCAAAGCACAGCAGTCCGGCCGGGGTTATCAGAACTCGTCCCGTGCATATCTGCAGGGGAAAGGTGTGATCAAAGAAGGAGACATCTCAATTTTTTTACAATAAGTTAATGTAAACCACATGCTCAAAACCTTCCTTAAACTGAGAGAATCCCAAGAAGTTTCCTGTCTTCTAGCTCTTAGTCATGAGAAAGCAACTGGAAATACAGTTGTGGAGTATCCTAAAAATAGCAGTTAAGAGTGATTTAAAACATGCAGCAATCATGTAAGTCAGTACTGGTAGTGGGACAGTTCAATGTTGTTTTATACCCACTAGACCCTGGCTGACACCTGCAGCTTTCTTATCTTCAGGATAATTAATTACTGAGATTTGTTCAATATTCGTAAGGAAAGGGGTCAAAAAGAAAATAGGAAGCATCCATTTTAACAACAAAAAAATCCCAAACAAAACAGTTAAGAAACCTATGGAAGTCTGTCCATTTCACACTCGTAAACACAACTTCAAATATTTTTGTGGATATATTTTGTCCAACTTTCTTGGCACACGATTGACTTTTCTGGCCAATCTTCATGAACTATGTAATTAAAAGGTTAGTAGAAGCAAAACTAAGTATCAGCTACATACTTCATGTACTCCATTGCAACCTAGCTAATGCTTTCCCTTTTTCTCACACATACTTAATTTTGTAGCAAGTAACAAAGGAAGAACTTTCCATGTCCTTCCAGTCTCTAAAATTATCACCTTTATTCGATCTCATTTAAGACAAATTTTTTTCCCTTCATTTAGGTCTTGTTTTATTTCCAGGCTGTTGCTCATGTTCCTTTCCACACCACTCATACAGATTTAAACCTTTTGTATGAGTGTGCAGCAGCTTTGGATCTGGTCAAAGATTTCTTGCAGCAGACTCTCCATCTCTGCACAGGCAGGGTGGGGAAGTCCAGCTGCCATAGATACAGGAGAGCAAAGCAGGTCCCTTTTAACCCCACCCCTTTTCCAGAGCTTCCACTCTGTCAGCATGCTGCATTTACAGTTTATATCTGCTGGGACATACAGCATTTGAAACAACCAGGCATTTTGCAGCAATTCTAAAAGCCAGCCACGTTTTTTACTCTGGCTAGCACAAAACATATGTCTGTCTAAACAAAATCATACATATGTGCACAGTCCCTTCCCAGCCTCAGGATCCCATGGGTGCTCTTGTGTCTGTGCCACCAACAACCAAAGGAAGGCTAAAGAGGAAGCACACCTCTGCTGGGAAAACTCACTACACCTCTGTAAGGCCTTCAAGTCCTGCTTCTATTAAGTAATTGTAAGGACTTGGCAAACCATTATGGTCTGAGCTCTATTTTTGTTCCTGTTGGAAATGTTCTGGTTCGACAAGTCAAGCTTCCCATTGTGAAGTCAAAGAAAAAATTGTTCTGAGATGCTCCTACAAGAACAAGAGCTACCAAAATTCAGCAATGACAGTTTTTATTCAGCAGAGGAACAGCCCTGAAAAATGTGATTGAAATAAAGAGTACATTACATATTCAGATGGCAAAATCCAACATCTGGGGAGATAACATACAGACCATGAATTAGCCTTGTGAAAAAAAAAGCATTTTTCCCCTTTGGAACTATTGTCTCTAACCAGTAGTGGTCCTGGGTCCAAAAGTGAATTAAAAATGAATTATAGCAAAATATGAAGGCCAAAAAGTCAAGTTAAAGTACCATTTCTCTGAATAAAGACAGAGCTAGAATCTCCTGGCATTTTCAGGAAAATATGTGTTTGCAAACGTTGAAAAATTTTGTGGAGTCAAGAGTTCCACATTGCATTTATTGCTTCCAGGTTGGATTCATCAGGGAGAAAAAATTATGAAAAAGTGAGTACTCTATCTATTTAAATCTAAAATTAGGCAATGCTACATAAACATACTTTGACAAAGTATTTGAAAGGATTTTTGCTCAAAGTCAGGGTGATGACCCATTTTCAAGCTTTAAAGGTTGCACAAAGCAAAATTATGATTTTTTTTTTCAGGTTAATTGTAGAACAGACCTATGATAAACAGACCTATCATGTGATAAATTGTACTTGCAGCTACAATAAATAGAGGCCTAAAAAAATAGTTAACATCCTGTTTCTACAACAACAGTATTATAGTCTTTCTTCAAACTTTCCTAAATCCCTATAATAAATGGAAGATATTTCATTTTAGACACTCACAGATTCCATAATGAGTTAAGCCTCTTTACAGTTTATTTTAATAAAGCACAGCTTTCTAAATATACAGAGGCTATAAAACTTGCAGGTTGGAGCAATAATATGTTTAGTAGCCTTGCTTTATAAAGTGGAAATGTTTGCATGTCTCAAATTACGAGCAATTTAAAGTAGGAAGTAAGCAAACTAGCTCTTGTGTTATGAAGCTTGACATTGTTAAGCCTTTAGAGAACACATACTTCAAAGTCACACAGACTGAAATATGCTCTGTAAGCTTGGCAAGAGGACCAATGCCATAATGATGTACTGCACAAAAATCACTGCAAATTGCCATTTCCATGTGAAGTCGCCTTGCTGTAAACTTTAAAATTTTATTACTGCTCCTATTTTTAAAATTAATTTATAATTCATTTTCTTATAAAAAGACCAGGGCTCTTGAAAAAGACAAGAAGACTTTTCTTTGAACATCAACTAAGTATTAACTGTAAACTATAAACAGTAAAAATATATACCAGTGTTTAAATGAACAGAGTCAGAAAGATCACTTGATAACAAATATTTCAAAGGTGAATCACTGTTCTTTTCCCTGCACTGATATAATTGTGGAGACTCTTCTTTCATCTCCATGAATCTGGCATTATTTTGCATTGACGCCTGTGTCTTTTCTGCTCATAAACAGCAGAATTCAAGTCAATGATACCACTTACAATGCTAGGAATTCCTAGCTCTTCTTGCAGTTAGAAATTAAATTATACACAAAAAATATTATTAATCAACAAGAAACATAACAGAAATTTAAAAATCTCAGTCTAAGGAGTCTCCGATTGGTCTGTCAAATCAGCCCGGAATATTATGATTTTTCAAATCTATACTTATTTCAGAATGTAACTGATTTGCAATGGACATAAAAAGAGTCATTCTCAAAGAAGGCTACAGCATGCCATATGTACACATGTCCTCAACTAGAGTGCTCTGTGCACAAATATTTAGAAAAAGAAACATCAATAGTCAGTTCTTTTAATAATCTGGCTGTAAGTAAGACACCTACAGGGAAATCTACAGCCTAAAACTGTATCTAAACTTTTTCAGGAAATAGGTAACTCTTACCTATCATTGTTTGTTTTGTGTCCATTATAATGCACAAGCAATTCCTATTTTTTATAATGGTTCTAAAAATCTTCACTTTAAAAGTTGTCCCAATATTATGATGCAATATATGCAAAACTATGAACCTCACTGCAAATTCACTCAATTTTTTTAATTTCAGTCTGCTCAGTTTTGAATGTGAGTTGCATTTAATGAACCTTCCTGTTTTTCCTTTGTTCCTTCAGTACTCATTCAGATGAAAGTCACTGGCTGACGTTAGACATTTTTATCACACACCATGCTGAATCTTATACTTAAAATGTTGTTGGGGCCTTATAAAATAAAGATTCTTGATGAATTGTCACCATAGAATTGACTTACTGGTTCTATCCATTCCACTGGTACTAAACAACAGATTAAAGCAACAACAACAAAAAAAAAGACAGAAGGAGGTGTTCATGAACAGCTCCTTCTCCTGTATTTTGGAAAAGAATATCTTCTCCAAAGCCCTTTTATTTTGATATACACAGGGTAGGTCTGTGAGCACAGAGGTGCTCCTCTTGGAAATATTTAATAAACAGAGAGAGATGGCAGATCTTCCATGACATATTTCTATTTCTGAGAGTTCATTAAACATCATACAGGAGATCATTAGGACTAGACAAGGATGACACACTAAGCTAATGGGATGAGATATTCCAAACTAAATCCTAAACCACGGTGGTGCTTGTGAAAATCCCTGTCTGTGTGCCTGAACACGACAAATGCCAGAGCATTTTAACAGCCTTGACATGTAATCAGCATTGCTTATGTAATTCAACTTCAGACTTGAAATACTGCTAGCACAATATTACTGTCAGGAAGAGAAACTAATACATATTAAAAATATCTGTTTTTTAGATAATCTTCTGACAAATTCAGGCCCTTTCGTGAAGAACGAAACTGAGAGCAGCGTCACAGAGATGCCCTTCCCTGGTTCAGAGGAGTTTGCTGAGCAGCCAAGGGAGTGTGGACCAGAGTCCTCACTGCTCTGGGCTGCTACAGCTGCTAAGGGACTACAAAATTGCTATTCTACATCATGATTCATAATGTAGGTTTCCTCACTGATAGCAGCTCTCACAAATGAAATTTTACTAGCTGAGTATAGAACAGGAAGGAACAAAAACTTGTCAAGTGAGTTCAAATGAGCTGGTGTGGAAGCAGACACGTAGCAGAGTTGAGTTCCCACACCTTTGCTTGTATGTCAGGAAACTGAACCTTCCCTTTCAAACAATTACAAAGTGATAGCAGCAGCAAATCAGTCTTTGTTCAACCAAAGCTACAGAACCCTTCTCTGTGCAAAATTAGATCTCTCCGGACACTAGCTGTCCAAGCATACATGATGTATGCAGTTTGCCTTTTTTCTAAAAAACAAGAAACATTAGTCAATTCAGCAGAAAGAGGGCCTGTGGATTTCTGTGGGCTCATATCATCACAAAAGGAATTGACTAGTTTGATCCAGACCATATGCAGGTGATGATAGGTCTGTCCTGCTGATTCTGATATAATAAGCAGCTTCAATTGGCTATAAAATAAAAACTGCATCTTTATGGGTCTGGGTTTTAGTTTGTTTATTTTGGTTTTTTTTGTTTGTTTGTTTGACGGGTTTTTTTTTTGTTTTGTTTTGTTTGCTTTTTTGGTTTTTGTGGGTTTTTTTTTTGTTTTTTTTGTAAGTCATGTGCATTGAGCATCAGAATGCTTTGTCAGATGATGCTTTCAGTTGATGCTTTTGGAGACTTGAATGCATGTAGCTCCTGACAATGATTATATGCACGTGTTCCATATAATTCCAAAAGCACACCCATTATGAAAGATTAGTACAGTTGTGCTTATGATGTATTTAGGTCGTCTGTTACTGAATATTTCTACTGTCAGTACAACAAAAGTGTGATGATCACAGTTAAAGCTTAACAAAGAAAATGCTGTCAGGCAATTAGTAAGCTGAAGTCAGCAGTACTAAAGTGAAATATATCATGTTTGGAATAGCACAGTGGTTTGCTTGTGATAAATGTAAAAACAGGTCTTCATAAGCAGAACACATCCTAGCCTTGGAAAAGAGTTTATCATCTTAAAAAAAAAACACAAAAAATAAAAACACAGAACTTTAACTTCTTATTTTATTTCTTATGCTTCTTCACAAAATAATCTCAGTCAAGAGCATCTAGAAAGATATTTACTCATTATAGGACTCTAGTAATTTATGAAAAGGTAACAGCACATCTCACGGGAAGAATGCAGTACAAACACATATATCCACTTGAGAGAGTCCATCAAATGAATAATCTCATAAACTGCAGAAATTGTGAAAAAGCAAGTGAATTTTATTCTTGAAAGACAGTTATGTAAAAAAAAAGAAAAAAAGAATTTGGCAATACCTAGTAATACAAGGCTCTCAATTCCATTAGAGGAAATAGGAAGCTAGAAACAGAATCAAGATGAGCAAGGTGTCTTTTCAAAGTCTCTGAGCCTTGCCCATTGACAAAAAAATTATTAAGAAAGCTATAACATATATTTTAGAAAGGAATAATAGCTAAATTCAAGTACAGCCTGATCAAGCACAATTTAATCACAGTTTAATCAATACTTGTTGACTTATACCAGGTCTCAGTTTGTTTTTAAAAGTTTTACTGGCCTCATTTTTTGTCAAACTTCAATCTTCCTTAGCCTAGTTGTCATACCTATGACAATAAATGCTACTATATCATGTTATAAGAAGAGAGGTCAGATCATGCCAAACAAAAAATGATGTGTTTTTAAAACCACTGGACTACAGTTCAGTGAATGTGCAAAATGAGATAAGCTAAAACAAAAATAATGCAGGCCTGGAATAAAGAAAAAAAAAAAGTCCTTATTGTACTCTAGAACAAACTCAATTATCAAAAACGTTCTCAATATCAAAACCAACCTAATGTGAAAAATTCCTGGGCAATATACAAAACAAAGTTAATACAGTGCCTTGAGCTACAGAGAAGTAAAGTCTGAGCCTGTTGACCCTTGAATGCTGGAATACTAACGCACAACACAAAAATGAAAGAAATTCAGCAAAGAAAAGGTTTTGGTGGGATTGCTAAAATCAGCAGCACCAAGTCCTTGGCAAGTTAACAAATAAGGAAGGTACAACTACAGACTAAAATAAGATAGTAAAAATTGCTTGGCAAATCAACTTTCTCTCAATAATATTTGCCATTACAAGACTTGGATTACTGGAAAGGATGAAAATTGGGAAGAGTGAGCAAAGGAAGTGATTAATTCTGAAGCTCTTTCTGTAGGAGAGTCTCCTTCTCTCTGCCTGTATGGGTCAGATCCTTCCCCAGGTTTGCCATGAGCCAAAGGTGACCAAGAAGGAGCAATGAGGAAGCCACACTCTATAACCCCTAAATCACACAACCACTCTATAACTCTTCAGGTAAGCTGGCAAATGTTCTCTGGTAGTCTTTCGTGTTGTTTTGTGGAGTTTGTGCCTGTAACAGGATCCATAAGTTAAAAACTCCCTGACAAGTGAGTTGGGAAGTGCTGTGGAGGGCTCAACCGTGACAAACCCACACATAGATGGGTATATCCGCCCCTAAGCTTTTTAAGGCTGCATTTTCAGGCAGGCAGATGCTTTGGGGAAGTCCACCACTGTTATTCCATAGAAATGGAAGAAGTTGTCCTCTAGCAACTCTCTTGCAAAAAATTTTACATCACCATGGATCGTGATCTCTCTAACAGAGGCACTGACTCTCTCTGTAGCATCCTCATTTAATGTCCTATCCCTGACATTCTGCATTCAAGACTTTCAGGTATTATGTAGACAGGTGGAACCAAACTGCTCAGATATTCATGACTTCATTCACATCTACAGGAAATCATCTTAGAATCTTTTTAATGGCAGCTGAACTAGTATGAGACAATATGAGCACTTGACACTGAATTATGACCCACCCTCTATTTTTAATGACATACACGCCCTTCACTATGATGGTCAACAGTGTTTCAAGAAAATTCTGAAAATAATTTTTTCCTGAAGGAATAGTCATTCAATTTTCTGTGAAGTTCTGCTTTTTGCTTCACTAATTCTACAATTCCACCTAGTTCTAATGGAAAAATTCTTCTCCCAAAGGAAAAAATGTTTCCTAGGCATCTGGATAGACCTCTGCTGCCTTTGCTTGCAGCCTTGAACTGACTTTCTCTTCCTCTACAGGAAGTGCCAAGACAACAGCCAGAGTGCAGTGTGTTCCACCTCTACAGCACATATGGTGTCCTTAGACAGCAAAAACTCTGTTCTTAAAAGTTAAAAATTAGAGAAACTACTTCCTAAAGTACTTAATAAACTGTGAGCTCAGAGGTAACCATGGTATCTGTGAAAAGGAGAGAAAAGCAATCCAATGCTTAAACTATTCCACAAAGCAGAAACTGTGTAATATCATTCTCTGAGGGCAGAACTTGAAAGATATTTATGAAGTTCTAGATGCACAGGCTTCACTTCACTTTTTGCACATATTCAAAAATTCCTCACTCTCTGATCCAGGTTACACCTTATTAATCCGTTTTTTTCCCACTCCTCAGTGAAACTCTCTCTTACATTCTGCCCTCTGCCAGACACAGCTGTGTTAACTCCCTTCCTTTCTATCTCCTTACACAGAAAAAGGACCTTATGCTTCTGTTTGATGTCTATTAATTGCTTTTAATGATATTTAACAGCAGCAAAAAATATTCACCAACTCCCTTGGTTACTTATCACTTACAATCTAATAATTGTGAGTGTTGTGCAAAGCACATCTCAGTAATTCTGCAGGAATGAGAGTTATGAGAAGATTGAGAGTGTAGGCAGTCACCTGAACAGCTGCCTGCTTCAATTCATTCTACCTATTTCCCTTATGGGATGTCTGCTTCTTTTTTTCATTATGTGCTATGGGATATGAGGAGGAACCAGACTTTCTTTGACAACCTGAATTGTTTTCTCAGGACGCCGACCAACACTGACAATGTGCGATTACTCAGGATGAATTATCTTGATAGGCAAAACTATAATGACATCAGGAAAACAGCAGCCCCAGCATTAGCAATGACAGCATTTTCCTCTCTCTCAGACTTGTGTGGTAGCCTGAAGAGCTTCCATTCACTAGTAAGAAAGACACTGGATGCACGTAGGTTCAACCCAGGTAGGTTACCATTTTCCTGTTGTTTGTGTGTTTTCTCTCCTTATTCTTCACTTTTATCAGGTTTCATTTTGGACGTTTTGAATGACCAGGAAAGGATGGGTGTCATCAGAAAGACAGAAAAGTACATGCAGTGTCAGGACAAGAATGCTAAGAATGCAAATTCTGGAATTGTGACAGTCTGAGGGCCCCAAAATTCACTTTACATCCTTTTAAATTATTTCCAGACAGATTTTATAACTCTTTGCTACCACAAGTACAGAGAAAAATCCTAATTCCATGAATAGTACTTGGTCATAGGCAACACCAGATCAGGTCACTGCCAAAGCAGCAAACTCACATGGGGCAGTACAATATCTGCAGTGCCACGGCCTTTGTCTATGCTTGAACCCTACAAAACCTGACTTGGTACTGATACTGCTACAGGAGGAGCCAGGATCTGACAGGAGGCTGCAGACACCTGTGGGACCCCTATTCAGCAACTGATTTCCAATCCACTGTCACCAGCTCCACAGCTTGCAGCCTCAGACATGTCCCTTACTTCACTCTCTCTTTTTCCTTTACAGGAACGACTCAATCCCCTTTCTCAGGGACAGCAAATCTCAAATTTGGTTTTTCTGCTTTGAGCAGCTTCTTCTTGATGTCCCAGGGACTACAGAGAAGGCAGCTACATCTTTGCTCTTTATCCAAGCTATGTGTGCCTTTGAAATCAATGTCAGCAGCAGGAGTAGAAGAGGAGATTGTAGGACTTAATTCCACTATCATATACAAATATACACGTCCATCTGACAACCTCAGAGGGATTTTTGACTTTCTGCCCTGATCATACCCTGAACGTCATGGCAGGAGAAAGTGAGGTATTTAACATCCACAATCATCAGAAAACCTAACCCTTTGAAAAAGTTCCCACTCTTTCATTTCTGCTACTGCTGATATTATCATCTCATCCTGTAAGCTATTCTCTTACCAGGTTTATGATGATGTAACCACATTGTCTTCAACTGACTTATTGATTTATACTAGCATAACAGAAGAGTCTGGCCTAATAAAAATCTACAAAATGAGAATAAAGACCAATTAGCGCTTGCACAGAAGCTGTTTGCACTAAAATTAATTCTGTCTGCAGTAAATCTAGACAGCAGACAGAAATGTCAGTAGAAAACTGGATATTTTATTTTGTTTTTCTTTTCCTACTTACTTTATTTAAAAGATATATGTTTTTTCAATCAATGTTATTTGTTAAAGCTGTCATTAAAAATTAATGGATTAAGCCCAATTCTGCCAGACAACGTATGCTATTCAAGAGCCCTGTAGTATGAAAGGATCTTTCCTGAGTCTACAGATTTCTGCACAGCAAGAGTTCTTCCATGGTTTCTCAGCATTTGCACACATCACCCCACATCACAGACAGGGCTGTTACAAAGAGACACTGGTACCTTCCACACAAAGGTCATGGGCCACTGTTATTGACATATGCCTTTAATCCTTGGGATGCTTCAAAAGATGAAGATTAGCAGCAATCCTCAGAACTCGCACCCAGGAGATAGCTGTTTGTCCAAAAGTTGATTTTATTGATGCTTACAAAAGGAGAGTATGTAATTTATCTAATAAAAGTCAGGTCTCTAGTCGTTTGCCTAGACTCCAGAGTTTTGACAGTTCCCTCGCTGAAGTTGAGTGTCATATAATAAATGCAAATTTTTCCTCAGCTATGCATCTTCTTAGGAGCAACTGGTATTATTGTGTGGATTTTCTTCCTCGGTTTTCTCCAGAGTTTTCCCTCTTAAAGTCTTTGTTTCCTTTAGAATTCATTATAAATGACATAATTATATGTCTTTTTCTCCCTTGATTGAGAGCATTTCTCACAGATGATGATTTACCATTTGGAAATTACAAACAGCATGAATAGATACAATTATTATATTGCAGAATTTCCTTTAAAGTCTAGAAATGTAGTTTAGCTGAACTGTTTGTAAATGATAAGTAGGCAGGTCACATTATTTCCTCTAGTCAGCATATGACCCTTGATGTAAATTGAAGTGTCTCCTCAAACTGCATTAGAAGGTTTCCTCTGGAATGCTGAATAGATTTAAGATTGGCATGAGCAAAAATGGACAGGGAATACAAGTAAAAGAATTAATACAAGTAAAAATAATTATTTTTATGAGGATTCTTTCAGGAAATCACCCTGTTTCTGTAAGGCGATGTTCCAGCTGAGACAGAGTCAAACCAAAGCACATCTATTGAAAACCTTCCCATCAATTTTTTCTAGACCTTGGCCAGATTTGTGCAGAAATTGCATTGACAGCTACTTCAATTTTTGAGTCCTGTTTTCTATAGAGAGAAACAACAGAATAATAAGTCTAAAAGTGTAAATCATGGTTGTATGGGTCTAGAAGTCCTTTTATAGGGTCACCTGTCATCATAGCATTTATTTCTGGAATGCTTGGATGTGTCTTGTAGGTGGCTCTCTATACCACAAGAAAATGCACCAAAAATAACACTTTTTAGTTGTCATATATAAATGCTGGAGTATTTCTTGTTTTGTTTCTGTTCCTATGGAACTGCCAGAGTGCAGATGTTTTCTTCTTTAGAAACACATTTAAAATGAAACCATAAATAATGTGACACTGGTGTTAATTAATGAAACAAAAGCCCAGGGACACTTTCATACATACAATTGCATGTGTCCCATTGGTATGTTAGTTACTGCTGGTATCCATCCTCAAAAAGGGCTGCAGCAAAGTCTGCTACAGAAAGTATGGCTTGAAGCCCACCAAAATCAATCTGACAATGCAGTGACTTCAAGAGAGTCCTGTGTTCAACAGATGGCTGTTAACAGCCAGCTCTGAGTGCTTGAAACAGGCTCATCCTGCCTCGGGAGACGGGGGCCAGAGCATCCATTAGCGGAGAGAGGAGAGGAGGTGAGAGGGCCAAGGGAATTAAAGATCAAAGAGCTGCAATTAGGCAATGTTAATGAGGAATAATCTCAAAAGGTTTCCACTTTTGTAAAAAGCCTTCAGTTTGTTTTATAAACAGAACTCTGTGTAATGAAGAGCCATCTCTCCATGAATCCAGATTGTTTTCAGGCTCCAGTCTCTGCCAGGGAGCCATGTTAGGGCTGCTAACCTGTTAAGCAAACTCTGAGTGAAATCCAAGTCAAAGCTCATATTCATTTTAGTCTGTGCAGGGCTAGGCCAGGGCTTAGGACTTCTTCATATCCTATTTGAAATGTTTAATATGAAGTTCTATTTTTTTATCAAACATTTGCAATCAAAACCAAATATCCACATCATGATATTTTTCTGAGGTGCATAAAGAACTTCACCATACCTTGGATAGTCCACAATCTTTAATAAAATAATAAATAGACAAGCACCAAACTCTACAACTCAATCAATTCTGATGCCATAGTTTGCTACTCCAGAAGTAATGCACAACAAACTTGACTCACATACAATTGCCTGCAGTTCATCTAAAAAAACACTGCCTAAGTCCCAGTCACTCCAACCTCATCCCTTCTCCTGGTCATAAATTGCTATCCCTTTGCTTCTTCCATCACTGGCATTTATCTGGTGAAGTCAATTAACTCACAGAAAAGAAACCCCACAAGAAGCAACAAACTATTGGAACTTGATACAGACACAGTTTGGATGCTAAGGGTGTTAAGGACTCTGTGGAGGTGTATTGCTCCCTATAAAGAAACAAAACCCTGAGAGCCAAAGTCCGATGACAATTAGAATGCAAACATTTCAGCTCCTACAGCAACCCCAGCCAAATAATCCCAAAGAGTTTAAGAAACAGCTTCACACTGAGTTGAATTAATTTCTGAGGGTAAGTCCTGTCCCTACATGTGCCTTCCCTTATTGTCACTCATCTGACATTTTTGAGTCAGTACAAGTGGTGAGACCTCAGGAAACCATAACCTTTTCTGTGTGGAAAACTACTTTTGTCAGGTTGATGAATCAAAATATTTCAAAGAAGTAGCAGGAAGATGTGGCAGAAGTCCCAACAGAGAGACAGGTAAGGACCATCTTTCCTCTGCTGTGGTGAACTTGTAGGCATCTGTTCACTAGGTTTAATGAAATTTAACCAAAATTAAATACTATTTGTCAATTAGCTAGAACACATGAGAAGACCTGTTATCAATAGATTTGTCCCACTGGCCTAAGTAACTGAGTTACTGCAAGGAACACAGTGACCCAGCAAAGCTGAGAATGATGTCCAGAATATTTGGTGACAACCAAACTGTTCCGTCCTGATGTGTCCCTTGTGCTGGGAGGGACAAACTCCTGGCAAAGGAAATGTACCAAGTGTAAGTGGTAATGGCAGAACCATGTCAACAACACAGCTCTTGTACTGACCAGCTGAGGCACAGCATTTATTCATAAAGATAATAAAAATTAGAAAGGAAACTAATCAGAAAAATTTTTCTCAGAAAGGTTGGAAAATCACATCTTCTAAATGTGAAACTTCTAATGTTCATATATTTTTTTGTTTCTAATACACTGTCCTTAATATATTGCTAATATTTCAACTGAAAAACAACTGTGAGATATTCTGCTTTCTAAAGGAATGAGAAAAGTAATGATCTCTGCATGTAAGAGAAACAATTTTTCATCTGGGTGACCAATAGTGGTCGCATTATTTTCTTGGTGTTCCTCTGTAAGTCTACTTTCTGAGTCCTATATCCAGGCTAGGAGGGATTTTATGTTTAAACCATCAGGGGTCTGCTGGTGCCTTTGACTTCTACATGTTACATCAATATTAATGGCTGTTGGGTCCTCTGATATGAGAAATCCCTAATGACTTCTGAAGATTAAACACACAGCTAAAACAACAATTTTATCTGAAGTCCTGGTCATTTTTTTCCCTTTCATATTTTTTTGTCTAAAATTATATGTTAGCAACATATCTTGTGTTTGGTAACAAGATCCTGCAGAGTTCAAAGTAATTTTCAAATCATAATATTTTTAGTTTAATGAAACATGATTTTGGGAAAAAATCCTGAAAAATTCAAAATAATCTGCAATTATGAACAGAATATTTAAAATCTGGGGGAGTAATAAATATTCTATTGCGAACCTGCAAAATGGAGACAACTATGAAAGTTTAAAATGTTTCACAAAATAATTCTCGTGTTTTTCAACCAGCTCCAGTCGCACACTTATTACAGTAAAGCAGCTTTCAAAAAGCAGCTGTGTTTTCCACCAAGGGGTGACAGCATTTCATTGTGGGGATAATGTGTGTAAATGATCCCTTCATTATATAGGGTCTGATCTTGCATTCCTCGTGCATCCTAAGTTCACACTGAAACGAACTGTGTGTTAACAATAGTACCCCAGACAAATTCTAATGGGATAATTGTGCCATTATTTACACCTAAATTTCCCTGTAGGTTTCATTTGGATTCAGCGTTTTCTGTTCTGCTGCTGAGCCAAAGTCTTCAGAAGGAGTTTTGCCATATAAAGTTGCACAATTTTGGTTTGACTTGCAAGGATTTTTTGCACCTTGGTACACTTTCCTGCTGAGGCAAGGGCCCTTCAGCACCAGAGAAACTCTCCCTTCCATGTTGCAGGGTCTGGCAACTGTTCAAAAGCAAACCAACACTGTCCAAGATGAAGCAGAGAATAAACATATCTGCTCAAATGGAAACACAAGAAGCCATTCAGGCTCTGGACCACTGTCAACCAACCTGGAGTTTAGCTGGCATCCTTGAGCAATGCAATTGCCCTCACGGACACTACTTCACTGGCCAGTGGGCATTTTGCATGGACACAGAAGCATAAACTCCAGTGTAGAGTTTATATAGAGCAAAGTAAATGCTGCAAACATGTTATTAAAATTTTCAAAAAAAATATTTTCCTACCTCAGTGGTAATCATAAAACATTTAAGCCGATATAATACATCCTTACATTATGAGGACCTGCATTGTCACAGTTTGAGGATGTCTTACATGGAAAACATGACATTATTTCAAATTAACAACCAAAAACAATCAGGGATTTGTGAGGGAAGGCAGATAAAAATGAAAATTTCAAAGACCAGAATTACCATACTTCTTAGTGATGAATAAATAAGTTAAACACATGGAAAACAAAATTAAGAAAATAAATAAATAAAATACCCAAACTATTTCTTACAGAATCAATAATATAAAACATATATCCATTATGCCCTGGTTTAATTGAAACTACATTTCTCCAAGTCTTGCCAGAAAAGCAGGAGAATATGGATACAAAATTCATACACTCACTTTTTATCTGCATGACCTGCTTCAAGAGCTAAGCCAAGTTTCATTAAAAATTATAGGTCTCATAACTTTTTTTCCTTTGCCAAAAGACTCCCATATGGCACCAATATCAAGATAAAATTGTGGCCATGCAAAGTTTTTCCCACTCTTAATTTAAAAAAAAACTATAAAGTGATTTTATGGCAAAGTAAAAAACTGTCAAAGATGATAAGATCTCACTTGATAAAAGTCTCATGGGCAGTTGTGCTGGTTTTGAAATGGGGTATTTTTATCTCAAAGATGACACACGAGATGTTCTCATGTCTTATGCACGGCACTGAACTATAGCAGCTCAGTGGAATATTATCCACTCCTTACTGGGTGCTTTGCTAACACATATTGTGGTATTAAGGAATTCTTTTGTATTACTGTGGCATCTGCTAAAAATGTCAGATGTGATCACAGGCCTTGCAAAACAAGTATTTTAACAACCAAAACCTTATGATAGGTTATATTTCAGTGACTTGGAAACAACACTGCATTATCTGAGAAAACAGCACAGATGTTGTTTAATAAACTGCTCAGTTTATGCATTGTATTAACCTCATGAAACATTTATGCAAATTTTGCATTAACAAAAGGTAAAAGAATCATTATAGGTTATGCAGAAAACAATGTGACAACCTTTGTTTTTACCTCCATGTTTTATGGGGGCATTTTAACTCTTAGGGGTTTCTGTTTAGGAAGACACAAGGGCATTATAGATTTTCATCTATTTTGTTTTCAGTTCTGCTATCATTCCTTCCAGCTGATTTCACATTTTATAATGCTAATAGTGGGTGTATGGTTTTGAGTTTCTCTACTGTCAGCTGGTCAGTAGGTCTGGGGGATATATTTAATGGAATCTGACAGCTGATGGAACTGATCTCATTGAAAGGGGATTTGATATGTGGGATGAATGTGGTGACCCTCAATTCGACATATTAATGACCATTATTATTCAAACTCTTGCAGCCAATATAACTCTTTTTCTTGGACACAGCAGTACATGTGTATAAAAGAAATGACTTATGGATGAGTTAGTCCATATACTAGTTTGAGTGTCATTTAGATAGCATGTCAAAACAGATTAGCTATTTTACCCTGAGATAAAATTAAAGGAAAAGCCTTTGTACTCTGTACACTTGTAAACAAAGCAATGATAAAAATGGGTAGTTTCACTGGAGTGAGAAATCCAGCAAATACACCCACCTCCAACTGTGGGAAAAAGCATTCTGCACTCTGGGCAATCAAAAATAAAACTCAGCAGTCGGATTCTGCAGCTGCAACCAACAGGTCTTCCTCTGTTATAGGGCACCCAAAGAAGTTATACACACTCTTTTTGCACAAACAGCTTTTAGAAAAAGAGAAATGTATCAGCCTTACTTTACACAAATCAAAATTTAGGTAACTAAACTAGCAGAACTTCACATTCTGCATTGACTCATGAGAAAATATTTATTGTTTTGTTTACTGTCTGCTGGTAGGAAAAATTTGGCCCACTCAAAGCTGTGCATGATGGGACAAATAATGCCATATTCCAAAATATCCTGAGATTCCTGCCCTCTTTTGGCAGAAGGGAAGGTGGTCACAGATGCTTTAACAGATATGTAGAGGACACAAAAGAAAATCTTTATATACGAATCACAAGGAACCATTTGATTTTAAATTATGTAGTACTGCCACTTTTTCAGGTCACAAATATAAAATCTATTATTGATCTTGAGCATTGCCTCCTATTCTGAATGTCTTTTAAAGCCAAGGGCACTCTAATGCCATTTAATCAATAACTGCTTTCACATTTTTGATGCAAATATGCAACTTGCTTACAGATTTTAAAGGCTACTAATGTACATTGCCTATTCTTTTCCAACATGTATGAGGCGGGGTGATGTTCTACAATATTTAGCCAGGGTGCCTGCTGCTCCAGGCAGGACATTCAAAACCTTTGCAGTTTGTTTTATGGCCCTGGTAGTGCATGAATAATAAAAGCACATTGCATTTCTCTCCTTTCCAGCTTTAACAAGCTCTCCAAAGGGGGCACAAAGTTCTGAAAGGAACCAGATAAAATGAAGCCACCACCAAAATAACGCACTGAGACACTTGACCTACACATGTAAGTATTGCAGCATATGAGGAATGCATCAATAACATTAAAGTTATTAAGGAAACCATCTGAGAAGAAGAATGTAATTAGATCATAGCAGGGAGGTTCACATTTGGTTTCCATATTTTTGAGGATTCAGTCAACATTTAGGATATCTCAATTAATGTATGGTTTGAAAGGCTTAACCATATGATGACACTCAATTACTCATTCATCTAGCCAAATATGTTTAAAGTACTTGAAAAGTTAGTTCTTTAATCTTTTATGAATTGCCTTTATCTGAACATTGTCACCACATGGGCAAGGGCACTGTGCATCGTGACCAGCTTATGTTTACTTTCTTGCTCATCATCTATTGATGGAAATTCTATCTAGGATTGTTTCTCAAACTTAATATCTACACTTTCAGGACAAAATGGAAGTTGAAGTAAAGGTAACACTTAAAAACTCACAAGGACCATGAACACAAACACAATCGAGGTGCTGTTAATATGAGAAAGATCTTATTGTGCATGTGAATTTCATTTGAAAATGTAGACCCTTAATACTCTAATGCACATTCAGTTTTCAGATCCTTCCTGCAGAGCTGTCTCACTGTCCACAAGCTGAGCTTGCTGTATGGGTACTCTGGTTTTTATCATTATGTTTTACTTTGGAAAGAGCATGGCACTTCAAGATAAAAGCATCTGCAATAAGTTCTCTGCAGAAAATTAAAAAAAGGTTAACTCCCTGTCTTTGAATCCTCAAACTCATTTATAGCCCTGTTTGAAACATTGATTATTAGTTCTTGCTGATAATATCCACTTTCTTGGCGCCAGTATTTCATTTTTGATCTTTCCATTGCTCCTATACAAGGACAATTTCATCTGACCATTGGAAGTCATGTATAATTGCATATATTTACATAAGTGTGTCCCTATATTACATACACAGAACCAGCACAAAAAAAAAAACAAACCCAAAACCAAAAACATTAATTTCCCACTTATAAAGGACTAAGGCTTTCTGCATATCTACCATCACACAGAGAAATTTAGACCAGAAATCAACAATCATCCCACTTTAGGGGAACTAACATAAAATAAACCAGAGGAAACAGAAAGAACCTTTGTTTAGCTGGTTTTGTTCTACTCCGTGTAAAATGAATATAACACTCTGCAGACTTTAGGACCCTGAGTGCTACATAATCCCACATATTGGCTTGCTGAACCTGAGCCACAGCTGTTCTGATAACAGACCCTTTGAAACTGCTACAACTTTGAATAAAAGCAATGTTTGCAGTAATGATGTTGCATGGATGGTAGATTAATCATTGCTGCACATATTTCTCAAGGTCTTTTCATGTTGCTGGTAAATGGGTGCTTAGTACTCTGAACACCTGAAACTCTCCTCCTTTGCACATTTTCAGAATGGTAAAATGAAATGAGGGAATCCCATCACCTATTAGAAAGGGTGGGACTTTACATGCCTTAAACATGTTAATATTTATTATCAAATCCTGTGAGAAAAGCTGGATCCAAGCCCCTCATACCATCATTACATGAAGAAGAAAAGTCTACAAGCCAAGATTGTAACTGACAAAACAGAATAGGGTTCACAGCATACAATTTATTAATTGGATATGATAATAAGCTATTAAAAATGAAAAATTTTGGAGTATACATAAATCCAACTGTATGACTTCTGTAAGAAATTCAAGCAGCCTGACAAAGAAAATTAAAATTAAAAGGTAAAATAAAAATAAGCACTGTTTTAATTCAAACAACACTATTTTACTTTAAAAAACCCCAAAAACCCAATATGATACATCACTTATCTGCAGTTTGAGATTAAATGAAATTTTTTTATTACTCTTTTTAGTGATCTCAGTATGAATTTTCTAGTGTAACACCAAGTCATTCCATCTTTCAATGACATCCATAGGTCTAACCCAACACTACTTTCAACAAAAGAAGAGAAAATCATGGTGCCTGCCTCTTTTTCGAATTAGTGAAACATGTTTTCTCAATTCCTGGCTGAGTACTGACTGCATTTTTATGTGAGAAGGTGACAAAGCAGTTGGATTTTCCCTGCACCTCTGGAATGGCTGGGCTTAATGAGCACAGCAATGCTGCTGCATTAATTTCCCTCTGCATCATTCTTAAAGCAGTTAATTGTTCCTTCTTCAGTGCTCAGTCTACAATATCTGCAGAGAACTTTTTAGAGCAACTTGAAGTTCAAATAAACTCGCTGAAACCAGGAGGTTCAGCCAGAGACAAACAAAATTCCACCTACTTTGTGTCAAGTGCTTCCTATTGTTCAATTCTAGGCCTTCAAAGGCACCAAGCCAATGAAAAATTAACACTAGGTACACCATGGCTTAGATTTAGTGCATCAGAACATCTCTCAAAATAACTGCTAGAATTTATTCATATTTTGTAGCTTATTAGGTAGTTTCTGTCCCTTGAGCAAGCACTTAGAAATATGATAAAAATAAGAACAGTGCTAGTGCTTTCTGTCTGTTATAGAATTGCCAAGGCAAAACTATCCAGGACTGAAATAACTTATTCATATTCCTGTTGATGCATCCCATACAGTGATCAAATTTTATTCTTATTTAAAGAATAAAAGAATTTGAAGCTGCAGGGTTGTATCCAGTAGCAGCAGACACTAAACAAGACAATGCAGGAACTGCCTGGTTAAGTCAAGATTTTTATTATGTGACAGTATTGACTGAAGAAAACAGCAAACCAACTCTGGTGTAAATCAATGAGCTTTTGCTAGGCTTTCACAAAATAAAAGACCTGCTGGATTCAAAAGTAAAATAATCAATTTTCTTCTACTGAAGAGGTTGAACATTGCAAGGGACAACTCCACAACCATCCAGAGTGATAATAATTTAAAGGTACTGAAAAAGAGACAGGTTTGATTTTCAGACCAGAAATATTTAGGTTTTGAAGATATGAACATTGATAAGAGGCAACGAATGCAGGGTCTTGATAAATGTGCTACCTCAGCACCAGGCAAAGGTATTCTGGAAGAAAATTTCAACAGAAAAATCACTCTTTGAAACGCCCAAAAAGAGTAATCAGAAGTAAATGGTTGAGTATGCTATTAATAGTATGCATATACTATTTCTGATCTTTTGTGGATTTTTGATGGCCAAATATGTTTTGTCTATAAAAGAGGAAAAAAACTGGAGAAAAAAAGTACGGGTAGATACCAAAGGAAGCAGATAATTATTCTGACCACATAATGAAGATACACAGCTTTTTACGATCTGATTGAGATGACTAAATAAAGTTAACTCTTTTACTAAAATTTACAACAGATTTCCGTCTCTCTATCATGATTAATTTGTTATAGAAATTCCATCTACAAAAGCATAATTTAAAATCTTACTGTCTCTTTGAAACACACTTTCTTTAAATTGTGTGAATAGTTGTAATCTTCAAGAACTCTTTGCAACACAACAGTGTTAGTGCTCTCAGGAATCCCAGCTACAAATAATTTTACTTGCTGCTGTTAAAACATCTGGAATGATATCTGTGGTCCTGGCAGGGGACTACACATGTGGTGTCAAGAAAATTTAAGGATTCGTGGAAAGAGAAATGAGCTGGATAAACTGACAAAAAAAGGATTTACCAAATTGATATATTAAAAAAACCCAAAAACCCAAACAAACCAAAAAACCTCACAAAACCAACTAGTTTATACTAGGTATTACCTTCAGACACTGCTAAAGTGAAGTTTATTTCAGTTAAATGAGTCTTAGCAAGGCTGTAAAATACATTTTACCTTATCAAAACTAACCAGAACCTCTTCCCTTGACAAATAGCTTCGGAAAGGCACCAAACCTCACATAATTATAGGCTAAAAAAAAAAAAAAAAAAACAACCACTAAAAATATATTCTGTACCACACACATGCAGCATAACAGCTTGATTTCATCATAACACTTAAATTCAATATTTTCCTGCACAGTATTATATTAATATGATAAAGTGCAGCCAGCCAAAAAATAGCTGAAGAGCTGCAAAGTGATTTCAGAAATTGAAAAGCAATTTCAAATGTTTGGTAAGCATTAACTTGCTCACTGCACCCTATCAAAACCAGCTGCTGGACCATAATTCTAACCTTTTCTCTTTCAAAATGCAGGGCATTGAAATATTCAATTAATGAGAAATGAAAATGGTAATTGAAGGTGTAAATATAATTTTAAAAGAAAGCTCCCACCATGAAAAATCTTCCTCCATTTACACTGGCCTGTTTTACTAAAGGAATAATATGACAAAGTGTTCCTATGCAAGATACTTATCTGTGCTGACAACCAAGAGATTTGATGAAATTTTAAAGCATTCCTCTGCCCCACGTGGTCAGTGATTTCACTGGACATTCTCTGGATGCAGCTGTGCCTGATGGATGTCGGGATGCTCGGACACAGAGGCACGTTCAGCAAAAGCAGTGCCTGAAATGGGTTTTACAGCTGAGTGCAAGACTAAAGATCCCATGCCTCACCTACATTAAGATGCCTCCCTATAGTTAGCTCGGCATTAGGCCTGGATGTGGAAGTGGGATTCACTTTCAGAGTCCTCCCCACCTCAGGCATTGCCTGGGGCTCAGCCCAGGGCAGCACAGAGCCCCTGCCCATCCCCATCTGCACACAGCCCCCAGCAGCCAGAGGGCACCGAGGGCTCCACGTGCCCCCAACCCCAGCATCCCCACACCAGGCTTTTCCCTCCTGGCAAGCACCTCGAGAGCCAGCTGCAGGGCTGGAGAGAGAGCAGGACACTGCTGCAGGCACATCCCTACAGGAAAAGATTCCACATTGCTTGGAATATATTCCACACAGAGTTCCTGATGAAGAGTTCCTCTCCAGCTTCCCTGTACCCACCCTGGGATACTGTGCCAGTAACCATGCACTGAACAGGTTTTCCAGAGAGGGTGTGGAGTGTCCCTCACTGGAGAGATTCCTGAACTCTGGAACTCATTCCTGTGCCATGTGCTCTGGGATGAGATGACCCACTGTGGTCCCTTTCAGCCTGACCCATTCTCTGATTCTGTGTTTTGTCTCTTCTAACTTTCTCTATCATTCCTTGAAGGATGATAGACAGACCAAAAGCAGAGGTAGCCACTTAGCCTGTACAAACTCACTTTGGCACTAGCACATAATTATAGGCTCTCTAAAGCACTTCAACATGTCTGTCTATTAGAAATGCACTGTAAGAAAATGAAGCTGACATCCCTTGTAAATTTGCAAACTTCACTACCAAATATCTCAGCGGTTAACAGCTTTATGCACTGCAATCTGAAAGAATAATTGATTCCATAAATAAATAGACAAGAAAATTTTTAAATTATGAAGTAAAAAATGAGAAATTATGCAAAGCATTGTTGTGTTAAAGAACAGCTACTCTTACATTATTCTAGGTGGGATTTCCCCCACTCTCATTATAAGAAACCAGAAAACTTGCTGTAACAGTCATAAAAACTAAATAAAATTCAAGTAATAAAGATCAAGAGGATCATATTAATCATTTGTGTAACCTCCTACATAAGCTGTAACTTGGCTCATGAGTGTGTTTCTGAGGTGAATCACCCCAATTACCACTTTTGAAGCAATCACAGGACAGTCTTAGAGACAAAAAATGAGATGAAACCAAACACAGGCATGCCCCAGGAATGCACCCAGTGGGCTCCAACCACTACTGGGTATTTATTCCAAGCAAAGGGACATAGGATGAAATACCCCAAATTACAAGGATAACATCAGTACCAACCACTCAGTTTTGTCCCATAGAACCATTTCTCTTGGGTCACATCCTTTATGCATACATACATAGCACAGCAACAGCACAAAATTATTTTTGCAAACACCTTTATCAAGATATCTGTGACTAAAATGCATTTTTAGAAGCTGTTCCAACCATGGGAAAAGAAAGGCATAAAGAACTAATATTTAACTTCATCAAGGTAATAATTTAATTGTTGAAAACTTTTGCTTAAAATTATTAAGGTATATAAATCTATATGACAAGTTAATACCTTACAATTGTGTCCCATAGGTGAGAACAAAAGAAAATGTATTACTGCATTTAATTTATCAAAAGTTTAATAAGAATGTCATTACTTAATCCTCCCTGCCTTATGACTATAAACAATACCCTACTCCCTTCCATTCATGTTGTACTAAGACCAAAACCAAAGGCATAACTTCAAGAAAAAAAAAACCAAAAAACCTAATTCTTTTCACAGTTGCCTAATGGAGTGTGAAAAATCTCTTGAAAGTCTACAAAGCCAAAAAACATGAGTAATAGCTACATGTATAAGTTTTCAGCAAGAATGCATGGGATGCTTCAGGTTTTCTTGGGACACATTCACATCTCTAGATGGAGTCACACACTTACTCAAAAATATTATCTCCAAGCAGGGTACCCTCAAAATTCAGTAACACAGTCAGCAGAGCAAACCAGCTTCTGAGATGTGCAGCTGCTTCAAAGATGGCAGTACAAGCATTTGGAATGGAGGAAAACTGACATTTTCTTATCAAAAAACTCACAAAAAGGGGGAGAGAGATTTTGCTGTGCATAATTTATTACTAATTGTGAGACAGAGAGTAAAAACACATGCATAATTTTCTCCAAGAAGCCATGAAAAAGTCACTTTCTCAAATTAACAATATACCCACACCTGCTTTATGGCTTTCACACAACTTTTGCTTAAATGTATTTCACACTTACTGAAACACACTTACTATTTTTGCAAACATATTTCAACCTCACTTTTGAAACATCTCAGTTTTACTTTAGAAAAATACACACATGGCCATCAGACTAGCACAGGTGAGGCAACATAAAAACAAAGCAGAGGCTCTGTGTGTGTGCACATATGTATTTTTACATATACATATATATGTAAAAACACTATGCTGGTATGAAAGCTTTGGACTCTAGTTTTGCATTTGATTCCCCACCAAATCAGTCAAAGAATTGAGATGAGTTCCATTTCTCTTGATGCTTGTGTGAAAATATCTGAAATATTCAGATGTTAAACATTCATAGAAACGTGTAGCACAGCTTTACTATTATAATAAAAAAGAAAAGATAAAGAAGACTGGTTTTTAAGGGGAAATTAAAAAAACTAAACACATTTTCATTCCAGTTTGTAGTTCTGGTTTCACATATCTCAGCACAGTCCTTGTTGTGGAACTCAGGGAAAAGTGTTCCCTGTGTCTCCTTCAACTTCTCCAGGTTCTCTCACAGGGATTCCCTGTCAGAACCCCAGGACAGGGGCCAATTTACATGTATGATTTTTGAGTATAATAGCAGCTATCTACAGCTATCAGTCTAACAGAAATATTCTTAAAAGTTTTCTAACTTGGCAAAGACCTCATAACATCCTCTAACATCCACAAAAGAATTGAATCAAAACAACAATAGGGGTCTGTTTAGCAGTAGCGAGTCTAGCAATTGCTGAACTGCCCTCATTTATTTTAAATTCAGTGAGTATTAATCAGTATCTTGGAACATTCATCAGTATGAATTAAAACAGACTTCAAATCATATTTAAATTTGTAAAAATCAACATGGAATTGATAAAAATTAATTTTTAACACAGTACCTACTGTGACATTTTTACTGATTTCTAGAAGACAAAGGAAACAGAAATCAAAGCTTTCTAAATTCTTATGTTTTTACAGAGCCACACTTAAGAAAAGCCTACAAACAGGAAAGATGTCTGTTGCAGCAAATATCCAAAATTTGCATTGAATGAACTAAGAGATGAAAGAATTCACTTTTACCCCTCAGTAACAGAATTAGCACTGATAAAAAGAGAGTAAATTCCAAGAAAGCCATACCACTGTCACTGAGACAAAGCTTTCATTTCCCTTTCATTTCCACGTTGGTGGTTAAACCATTTTGAGTTTTCCCAGCTCATGTCCCAAGCCTTTTCTCTGGTTAAGTACAGACCAAATAGCATCTTGCAAATACTTTCTTTTGTGTCCAGGCCTAAACCACACCCTTTTGTCTTAATCTGCTCTTGGTGAAACTGCTGGGAATGCAGAGTTTCTTACATATGGATTCCTGCCCACAGCTCAGCCTGGCACAAGGTATGGTCAAAAAGGTAACAAGAAAGGAGCACTCCATAAAACCTTAAAATTGGGAATTATAATATCTGCCATGGTAGGTCATTTCTTTACCTAAGTAAAGAATCTTATATTTTTCAGATTTTAGTGAAAGAAAAAGTTAATTTAATAGAGATTTAGGACAAAGAACATAGTGCTAAGAATGCCCTTTATGAAAAAGTTGGTTTACACAAGGCCTTTCTTGTTAGAAACTAAAGCCTGTGATATAAAACAGCCAATTGTTTAAAAAAAAAACCCTTCTCATCAATTCCGTTTCCTAAATTATTATCCATTAAATTTAGTCCCTGAGTAACAAATGTTTTGAACCGTGAAGAGTTCCTTGGCCCAAGAAATTTAAATAAGTGTGTGTGGCAAATATCCATACTGCCAGAAGCAGCAGGAGGAAGCCATTATTGTTACTTACACAATCTATTCTCACTGAGAATGTTGCCCAATATAATTTACAAAATTTCTGTTGGAAATGCATTAACAGCTGAAAAGCAAGCAGCTTCTAAGGGATAAATAGAAAAAAAAAATTAAAACGCTTGCTTCCAAGTTTCAAATGTTACTGAATGTCAGCTGCAATCCCTGCAGTCAGCAGTCTATAACCTTGTAAAGTCCAAAGAACACTCCAATTTTAGTGTGTAGATTTCATCTGATTTTAAAAAACGTTTTATGAATTCCATTCAAATAAAGTGACAGTCAGTTCAAATGTAAAAGTTTCTTTCTGCATGAATTAAGAACACAAAGTGCATGAACTTTTCACACAAATGTGTGATGTGTTCATGCACACATCTTTGTACACATCAGCATAAAGTGCCATTTCCAGGCTGTATTTTATTTGGTAGTGAAACAGTTTCACTGCTTGTTGCACAGTGCTTTAAATGCTTAGTTAAACTTTTTCATTGTTTCAAAATCTTTAATAGCCATTTGTGTTCTTTACATTTTAAAACAATGAAAACGATAGAATGCATTTTCTCAGTATAAACACAATGCTTCCCCCATTCTTTTGTAAGCAGATATCTCTTCTAACTCCTATTTTAATTTTTATAGAAAATTCTTTTGGCACAAAAAGTCTTTACTCAGAGAAAAATACCTCAGCCTGCCTTCTCACAAAAAACCTTCAGGAGGGCACTAGAATCAAGAATCACTTCTAGGTGGATCTCATGAGGCTTTCTACTCATGTCACACTTTCTCACCCCTAATCTCACCCTGCAAAAAGCAGTTAGTGGCTGCTGCTTGCCAACTCACCTTTCTAGGAAATCCAAGGGGCTGGGCATTTTATCAGCCCCAACAAGCTCATCAATCTTCTTTAACCAGAAGGATGCTGGCACACAGTAACCTGCTCTAACACGAGACTAAGCCCTGTGTCATGCCAGGTAAGAGTCCTGGCTATCAGTTTCCTTACAGTCTCTGTGTGGTTGGATCCCCTCAGGAAATAAAGGGAATACAGTTTTATACACCTGCAAAACATGTAAACCATTGGGCATTCCTGGTCTGAAAGCTGATGATCTTGTATTTCACTGCCTGGTACACGCAGTTCTGTACATGACAGCAGAATGAAACACTCATTACTGACACCAGACTGACATGAGAGATGTACAGATCATCCAGCCATGGTTAAGAGTCCACACAACTATCACAGATAACAGAACAAGTTTCCCCATGTCAGCCTATTTGCTGCTATCTTTTCAACTTGTCATATCTGTTCAGCTGACAAACACCCTGTTACCTGTGGCTCACAGTAAGAAATTGTTTTCGCCTTCTATGAAAAGGAAGAGCAACTCTTTAATGTGGAACAGCTACTACTCTAAGTGTGCCTGTTTGTCATCTGAGTCAGAAATTCAGAGGCTAAAGAGGATGCAAAGATTCTGTTTTTATCTCGACTTTGTTGCACAAGCACTCAACACTGTGCATTACATAAAATTTACAGTATCACCTATAGCTACACATAAAATACAAGACCTTTAATGAAGATCTGCTATTATTAACAGAGCAGTCAATGCTTTTTTGGAGATAATTTAATTTTGTTCTTTCAGCTGTTTTCATTTATGTTGCTCCTTCTCTTACATATTCTAACTCTCCTCTTTGAAAAGAGCTCCTTCCTTGTGCCACACCTATATGTTTTATGTACTGATTGGTAGGCTTCACAATGCTGTGATTGCTTCCTCTTGGTGATACACACAACAATCTGCTTTTTTCCTGACAGGATAAAGCACATGGGGATGCAACAAGTGCACAGATTTGGAGAGGAGAGAAATTGTATTGTAACATGGCCTAAGAGACTTGACCTACATCTGTTGAAAAGAGTCTTTGGGTTTGCAGGGCAGTAACTTCATGCTGACTGTACCTATTAAATGTCCTGCTATTTATTTTTTTTCCCCCAAAGGAACTTTTAGACATTTACTTGGAATTCTGTTTGGAGAAATTCTAATTGTTTAATGGCACCCACATCCAACATTTTCCACTTTCAAGTCACTGATGCCTCTAGATAGCTTTTTACCCTATTTAGGGCAAAATACTGTCAATGACAGCAGTACAAACAGCACACATGAGTTCAAATTCACCTTGTGTGCTGAAAGCCTGACAGCTGACAATTGTGGGCTAAAAGAGAGGCAAAGTCAGCACTCCCGTAGTAACCAGCACCTCACAGCCTTTCCCATGAACTTGCCCTCCCTGTTCTACTCCATAACAAGATCCAGTCTGTACTTCCTTCCCTGGGGAAGAAGTCGAATTGTCCACAACTCCAAGGATTCCAGTCAACCTTCAGGCAACACAAAAGAGGGATCAAAACTGAGCATCTTCTGAATTTTCAGGAACACACACTACTTGGATTGCCCCATTCCCCACACAGCTTAAGTCCTGTGTAGTCTTCAATGATCACTGTGAATTCTGTATAAAATAGCATCTATTTTTAGAGTAGGATTCCCTAGTACCAGATTTTCACATAAGAGAGACCCACAGATTATCTGTATGTACTATTCTGACAAATATTTTTTAGACACCACTTGGAAGAAACTATTTAGGTAGAGATTACACAGAGCACAATAGGACAGATCATAGTACAATGGCATGCAGAAAACAAGATAGGTCATAGAAAATGGGAATTTATTCCCAGAAACAAGTGAAACTTCTGCAAGAGTAAATCTGGCTAGCTCAGTGGTGGTAAGGAGAAAGAAATCCTGTCTCCTTCCACAACTGCAATAGAACACAGCTTTGCTACACATTTCACTGGGACCCCCTGCCTGTAAAAGTTTCCAACTAGTTTGAAAACAAGTCCTTTGGCCCCTACCAGCCATCAGTACCTTGCATTGTTCACAAGGGTCTGGCTTAAGCAGCTCTGTAGAAACAAGAGCCCAACTGAGTGAGTGAAAAACCCCTCAACTACTGATTCAAGGAGAGGTGAGGGAATCCTTCCTGAGGAAGAAGCACTTAGAATGCCTGAACCTCACATGCAGACTGCACTTGGAACTGCAGCTCTGGTTTCAACAGGCAATAATTAACTAGTGCTTCTGCTCTCATTTGTATGAGCCAAGGTCTCAGAATCTGGCCTTACACCTGGAAGAAATCATCTACCAGGTATTTCATGCATGACAGAGAATGAGAAGGTCTGAGTTACAGCACTGTCTGAGTTACTCCTGTAAACAGCATAAGCACGTGCAGATTCTACAGCTAAAGTGTTTAAGGTGAACTCCTGGTAAACCTGGGAGAACATCAACAATATGGTGTTCATTCAGACAATGTTTTTAGGAGTCATTGGCAAGGACTGTATTTGTTTGCGTAGCCTTGCACTTTTAACAAGAGCAGAAGCCAATGTCAGCAGAAAAGGTGTTCCTAGGATGTCTTATAACTAAACCTTTCTAAAGCTCTTTAGCTTTCAACACTAAAAAACAATCAAGAGTGCAGGAAAAACAAGGACTTAGCATTAATTTAGATGCTAGAATCAAATCCTTTAAGTTGTTCCCAATATTTCAGTCAATTTGTTTGAACCATAACCATTCTGTGAATCCCTGTTTCACAGCCTAAGGATCAAAACCAACCATTTACCTCTTTTGAACAAATGACTTACCAGCTGTACAACTAAATGCACACATAAATAAAGCAAAGAATTTATGCAGTAAGGTGTGACAGATCCTATACAAAGAAGATTATTCATTTAATGGATTGGAAAACAGAGCAGCAAATAGGCTATTCTACATTAATAGTCCAAACAAACTTGGAACCATATGCAATAAATATATTGTTCTTTACCTAAATGACTGCAACTAACTGGAGTGTAAAGACCAGAAGATACTCAGTTCTCAATTCAGTGATCCACTGCCAAAATACAAGCCTTTGATTACTATATTTACCATTTTATACCTCCTAGATCTGTTTTCGGCAAAATAAAACCTAGCCAATGCCACTGACCCAAATCTCATTTGCAACTAAGCATCTTTAGTAATATCATGGTATGTTCACATTTTACTGCAATAAAAATCCAGCAAACAAACAAACAGAACCTCATATGAATCCTTTAGGGTACTGCTCACCAATTTAAAAGTCGCATATTAAATTTCTTGAAACCTTTGCAATCTGCAATATAAAAGCACATTTTATGTTAGTAGATAATTTAGCATCCATAATCTAATTAAATGAAGTGAGTGACAACTGTATTCTATACATAAATGATAAATCAGTAACAGATAATGGACGTGCTTAAGAGACTGGAACTCCATCAAAAAAGTTGTTATACACACTTGCCCTTATCATAAATCCAACTAACATTATGGGCTAAATTTTGCTTTCCTACTGACATCACACCAACAGAGAACTACCCTGCAGGGGAAGAATTACTCATATGAGTGAAGTTTTGTGAGACTAAACTGCTGAATTATCTTTGCATAGGTGACAAACAAATATATTTTTTGTGCTACATAGAGAACCATGCCTACACAGAAAACTTCAATTAATCTTCAACTACACAGTAGAAATCACATCAAAAATACAGAGCAGTTACAGAAGTACTTCTTGCTGGCTTTAGATGCCCTCAGAGAAGAAAGATCTGTTATCTGCAAAAAAAAAAATCTAATAACTGTCTCTATCACTTAAAATCAATTCAAAATGTCATCATTTTAAACACAAATTAGGACTTATCACAATGGAAAAACAAAAAGATCACCTTCTGCACATTTAATAGTGTAGTCACTTTGTTACAAGTGCAACCATTTTTGGAAAACAGAAAATAAAAAAAAAAAAGAAGGAAAACAATCTGTGTTAATTTTGGATGTTTCCATAAGGCATGGGAATACAACAGGTGAGAAGTGAACACAGCACTCTGCCCCCAAGGGGCACTCAGAGCAGTGCTCTCCTTCTGCTAAAGTGTTCCTTTGGAAGCACTCTCTCTCACACTGCCAGTATTTTCACACCCCAGCAGTATTGGCACCATGTCTGCAGCCCCAGCTTGTAGCTGTGGTACCTTGCTGGAGCCTGGAGCACCTGAGTACACTGAACTGTGCTGATGCTCCACTGCTGCTTCCTTTCAGTCATATCACTGATGAGAAAACAGCTTCGAAAAATCAATGCCTTTAAATTATAACTTTATGTACTGCATATACAAAATCACTGCCAGCTCAAGAATACTTTTTCATTCACTAAAAATCAATCTTTCTGATTCTTCCACTCCCTTAGTATTTGGGAAAAAAAAAAAA
>VYXF01004468.1:1978742-2013742 GCA_013397295.1 Polioptila caerulea
AAGAAAAAAAAAAAAAAAAAAAAGAAAAATTAAATCTTTTCCTCAGCCTCCAGCTGCATCTGGTTGCTTTGTTCAGGCTTTCTTCAGGTTTCCTTCTCAAGAGACTAGTTTTATCTAAAAGGTCAATTCATTCAGCAGGGCACCAAGCAGAATTGAATATAATTATCCCAATCTTTACTGTGTAGAATTCATGCTTGAATTCATTCAAAAAATAGCAAGCAGTATAATTAACTCAGAGCCCAACCAAATCTATTGAGAATGCCTCAGGTATCATACAGTCCCACTTACAATAGAACATTTTCATTTAAGGACATTGTACATATTAACCCTAGTCAGCATCCAATTACTCGGAATAAGTGAATTCTCTGTTTCAGGAATGTAATTTGAAAATGTTGTCATGCAATCTGAGGTAAAAGGTCTTTTTTCATTAATCTAACTCTCATTAAACTGGAAGCCTGTAGGTTATTTCAAATCCATTAGATTTAAATACAGGTGATTACAATTCTATTGCACATAAAACAACAGAAAAGTCTTTTAGGAAATATTGTGTAGTTGATGAGCCAGTTTTTTTAAAAAACTATGAGGCAATTAACAATCTGACCAGAAAATCCATGGCTAATCTGACAATTACATTTATGGCAAAATTAAATTAATTTTTATATGCAGATGACTTCAAGATACCAGGAACACTTTAGAGAATTCAGATTTCAAGATAAGCATCCCAATATTTTCATGCAAACTCTTCACTTCCTTTAAATATAGCAAGTTGTGATATGAGTTTTTTTAGAATTTTATACATGATCTCAAACAGAAACGTGATAATTTTTAATGTAGTGGTCTAGCAAATCAAGCTCTTGGTTTAGATTAACATGAGAAATCTGAACTCTGAAGGATCTCAGATTCTCATGAGAGGCCCTTTATAAATAAGTTTCATATGAGGTAATCTTTTTAGCTCAAAACACATCACACACTGTACCACCTTGGACAGCAAGCTGCATAATTTGCCCAAAGCCCCAGTCACTCAGCTCTTGACTTGCTTTGTTCTATTCTTTTCTGCCTCTGTATTCTATTACTATGAAGAGATTTTTAAAAGAATATTTAACAAATTCCCATGCTCTAGAAAGGCCTGGCTGTTCATTGCTGTTCATGTCTCCTTCTGTGCATTTGCACGTGCAGCCTTCCACAGGTGTGGAGCCACAGCTCTCCCAGCAGCTCTGGCTCAGAACCAGAAACATTTCTCTGAATTCTCCCAGCAGTTTTCAGGTTGTACCACTATTGCAGATCTCCAGCAGGAAAACCATCCCTGCCCTTAGAGTTTTCCCCTCCTTGGATTCTCTTGTCCTCTCCATGTTTGGTTTGTAGACCTGCACAGCCTACCTTGCACAAAACAGAGGCACAATCCTTCTCTCCTGAAAGCACCCACCACCATCCTTACCTTGCCTGTTCTCATCATCTATTGCTTAGGACACAACTCTGCCTTAAATCACAATGACCTTCTGGTGTGACTACAAAATTTTTGTCATATGGACCATCAGAAATAAGTCTGAAACTCAGACCCGGACTAAATTACACAGACAGCAAGGGAGCAGTATTTTAGAGAAGCATTTATTGTACTTTTTTTAAAGTAAGAAGACAGATGTGTCCCCACTGCAGGGTCCCCACACAGGACCTGTAAAGGCCTCAGTTCTGTTTTGTTTTGCATGAGCCTGCTGGTGAGAGGGATTTCTGGGTGCTGGAGAGCTCTCTTCCTGCACGGGACCATTAACCAGATGTGCACATATGCACAGATATTACACATGCATACGACTGACTCGAGCTACCAACTCGAATGGCTTTCAACACTGAACCTGTGTTATCCCACTGTCTGCCCAACATGCATAAGCAATTCTACATTGACCCATTCAGAGTAGATCTTTCTTCCAAATTCTTACAAAGGGTGAAAAAAAATTCAAAAGATTTCAATATTCCAAAAGATGTTCAGGAAACTTGCAAAGTAATGTATGAAATGTTGGTTATTAAAAGATGTTTTAAAGCACAAATTGACAAATGCCGAAAAGAAAATAAATGCAATGAGTCAGAAGTGTGATTCAGCAACAAGAACTTTAAAAAAAAAAAAAAGACAATAAAAAGTAAGCCTGGTATAATTAAAAAAAAAAAAAGGACAAACAAAAAGGATGTCAATGGATGCAGACAAATAAATAAGGTGAAGTCTGGGCCTAAATGAGGCCAGGATTTTACCCAGAGCTGTGTTAAAGATGGAAAGAAATTAAGACTACAGCCAGTAGGCTAACTCAGACAAGATGGTATTGTAGAAGCTCCAGAAAAACCAGGAACAGACAGAGACAAAAATCTTCCAGCTGCCCTCTGGTCCCTCCCATATTTGAGCCTCTCTCCAGTGCCTATGCTGCTGCTTTTACCGTTGCTTTTGGTTGTGATGTTTTCAAACCTCAGCATCACCCTGTATTTCCACACTGTGACAAACTGTCCAAGGAATAGAATCCACAATAAAGCTGCAGAGAGCTGCCCCAGCATTTTCCATAAGTGAGAGTAATGTGATAGAATTAACTTGTGTGAATTGTCTTCTGCACCAGAAAAACTCTACAGACCAGAAGCTTGGAAAATATATAGTAAGGGACAAGAAAGAGTAGGAACAAAGCAAGGCTGCAGGGGAGCTCTACCCCAAACCTTCTCTGGGACCTTGCCTAAACTAAATATATCATTGGTGCTCGGAGACATTCAACACTTCAGATAGATTTTCTTAATTACTTTCTCTGTGTTTTGAAATTTTGTTGCCTGTTATTTTTTTTTTTTTTCTAGTGGTTCAGACATGCACCTGAAACCAAAACACCTTTTTCNTTACTTTCTCTGTGTTTTGACATTTTGTTGCCTGTTATTTTTTTTTTCTAGTGGTTCAGACATGCACCTGAAACCAAAACACCTTTTTCCTCCAAATAAAAATGCAATTTTTTTATCATAGAATAGTAGGGGTTGGAAAGCACCACCTAATTCAACCTCTAGATGCTCAGCGACCCAACCAGATTTTTTTTTTAGGTCTACTCATTGCTTTATACCAGGACATAATACAATCAGTACTGAAATGTTTTCTTTCTGTGCTGCATGTAAGAATGTGTTAAAGAGACTTTGTCCCTGAATGCCAGGAGAAAGAGTTGATTTTATTCCTTAAATCAGAGGAAACATGAAATAGTTTTTGAGCTACTCCTTGCAACGTACTGACAGGAGGACTCCCCCGTGTTGTCTTGTTCAAAAATACTGAACTCTCATTATAATGAACACTGAGTTTTAATAAGTTAGGTCTAGGTAATAAACATGGGTTACCATTATTTATCATGCTGATCAGTAAACATTAAAATTCTTTAACTCCCCGTTACCTCACAGTCTGGTTGATTTAATCCAAGGACAGATACCAGCTGATATTGTGTCTGTTTCAGAAAGCACTCTCACAGCTGGCAATGCCAACTTTTTACTTTTTAAAGTCACTTATCTTTGAGATGTAAAGAATTACAAATAACCCTCATTATAGAGCACAAGAATAAAAAAAAAAAACAAAACAAAACAAAACAAAACAAAAAAACCAAAAAAACGAGAATTCAAGTATTTAAAAATATCTGATGTTACAGTAGACCTCTCATTAGAGGTAGAAACGAGCCAAGACACAGACTCACATTTCACAACACAAAAAGAATCCCAGTTGATTCTTTACAGCTTAGCCATCCTGACTCTGATGACAGCAAGCTCCTCCTGTAGGGTCCAACTGCAGACTCTGACTGCTGGTTATTTCCTGATGGACTGTGACTGCAAATATTGGTTTGCAGACTGAACACAGCCCTGAGCCACAGCCCGACTGTGACTGCAGCCCCACCAGACCCAGACTGATCTCACAGCTGATCTTTTACAGCAGCAACTCTCCCCTCGTTTTGTTGCTCTTTGTGTCTCTCTGGATCTTTCCTCTTCCCTCACGACTCCTCTTCCTCAGTGTCTTCCTTGACCACCCACCCCACCCCTTTTATCACTCCCATCTTTATAAATCACAGCTGGGACTCATTAAGAGCAAGGCTGTTCCTCTTCTTTGGTAATTAGTACAGCTGTGACTTATCAGGGGCGAGGTCACCTGTAATTCCTTCTTTCACACCACAGCCTTACACATCTACAAAGACATATTTTAAACACTAAGCTGATAATGCAAAAAATATGAAGCATACTACTTATGTGACCATCTATAGATCCAACATTTACACTCCATGTGTGTTTCTTTCCTTACAAATGCAGGCATTTTGTTGTTTCTTGACAAGTGAATAATTTCCTCTGCATTAAAACTTACAATTCAACTGAGATTACAGATCTCTCCAAAGTACCACAGGCTTAGCAGCTTTTCTTGGCTTGAAGGTGAGGGGAGGATACCAGCCAGACACGACTGATGACATGTTAATCAAGCATGCTGCCCTGCCAAGACCTTGTTCCTACCATTGGCAAGGCAAGAGAACCATCTGTGTCTCAAACACAGGTAGGCAAGGTGTGAGAATAAAACCCTTCAGAATTTGGTATCCCTTTGGAATCACTGGATCTGCTGGTGACACACAGCTGTGTGCAGTGAGTTCCACAGTGAGCATCCACGGGAAGAGTTAAGTGTACAAGAGGAGGATAGGAAAGCCTACTTTAATGGCATCAGGCACTATTCAGCTCATCCTTTGGCATTCTGTGTGCACGCAGTCTCCATTCTGCCTCCCTCTCAAGTACTAATGAGATAACATCAGGCAATCCGCTCAGGACTTGACCTGCTTCCGTACCATTTTGTGTGCCGACTGAAGTTACTTTTTTTGTTAAATTGTTGCTTTTTACAACAGCTCACCTGTGTGAACTAAGAGTTTAGTATTCCAGGCAGATACTCCAAGCAGCGTTCCTCGGCTGAGCTCAAGGATTCTCTCTCACGTGTGCGCTGCCCGCTGGAACATTCATTCATTTTAACACATCCTCCTGATGTATTTCATAATGCCCACAAATTTCGCATGCCAAGAGTTCAAAGACTGAAGATGACCAAAGTGAAGGTCTTCAGGAGGGACAGAAGACATTCAGAGAAATGTGCATTGAGGTTTTACACCCACTGCAAGGCAGTTCCTGCAAGAGGTGAGAAGCATGTAACAATACACTGTCAGAAGAGTGTTGCAGTCTTGCAAAGTGAGAACTGCTATTTTGTTTCAGAAAGATGCACACGAGGTAACTCTTCACACAAAGAGGACTCAGAGAATGTACAAAAAATGATTAAAAGAGAGGAAGATTGTAAACTGACCTCGAGGACTCATGGAACAGTGATGAATTTAGAAGATTGGAGGTTGGGTAGTAGAATACCTCACATCAAAGCTGTGTGTATTTTATCACTTTATGCATGCATTTACTTACTAAGTTTTTTACAACACTATCTAGAAAATTATAAAATACACTGTAGGCAAAAATAGCAGCAATGGAAGCAACAATTTTAATATTAGGGAGAACAGACAGCATGCCCCAAAATGCCAAGAATAATCAGAGAGATAGTCATGGATGCATTATTACTTCATCTTCCACTTAGCAATTATCTGCAAGTATTAAAAATGCACATCCCACAAAGGTTTCATTTTATTTGGGTCAAAAACCCTATGATTCAACAATAATCCAGATTCCTTCAGAAAGACAAGAAGACCAAGAAGACCATGGGGCAAGCCAAAAACCACTGAAAGCAGGGTACCAGGGAAGGGGATCAGAGGCATGTGGTAAGTGAAGCTGACACCATGCATGAGCTCACCATTTTGTCATCCCGAAAAGCAGCACTCCTGGGTGCTGCTGCCTTTCAGACAGAGCAATGACATCCAGTCAGGATAATCTTGGAGCAGCAGAGACTCAGCTTACCAGCTGATTGGCACAAAAGCTGTGCAAAGAAAGGTTAATATGTGGAAGGTACACACGCTGTGAGGCTCTTCTTTATGGAATATTACAGAGGTGTAGAAAAAAGGCACTGTTTTCCAAAAGAGTACCAGCTCCCAGATGAGTTCTGAAAGTTTTCCATAATGTTGATTTTATTTTGCACAGGGGAGAAAATAAGAAAAATCAGATGTACAGCTTGAGATTTTTTAGGCTGAGACCAGTTTCAGAGGTCAGATGATTAATGCCTGCTTTGTTTGCTCAAGACAAGGCCACAAAATTACTCAGCATTCCTTAAAATGGTGAAAACAGACTATTTTGGCTTAGTTCTTAGGTGTCTACCTGAAGTCTCCAGGACAGTTTTTACATATGCAAACACACAATTCCAATGGGATCTCTTTGTTCGAAAAGACAGCTTTGATTGCAATTCACCACAATTCTAGTAGACATTGGACAACTTAATGAAATTACATTTCTATAAATTACTTTTCAGTCTCACAGACTCTCTACAGTGGTGGATAGTTGCTAATTGAATGACTATACTTGGTGCTATTATGAAAAGTTTGTTAAAAACATTTATTGCACTTGTACTCAGAAACAAACAACACTTTATGGTGACTGTGGTTATTCTGCAAATAAAGTGCACAAGAAGAGAAATAAAATTAATAAAATTTTGAATCAACATTATTCTTCTTTTGTAATTGGTGCAAAAAAAGAGACTTTGATGGTCCAGAAATAGTAGCTTTATAATGATGAATTTACAAACCTTGGTATAAAAAAGGAGACTGTAAACATGAGCTGCTCTGTGTAGTGCATTTTAGAGCAATTTCTCCCCACACCCAAAGAACAATTCCTTCTAAGGAAAGAGGATCTATTTTTCAGGTGTGGGTAACTCTTAAAGAAAACAAAGAAATGGTTTGTTTTCTTTATATTTCAAAAGACCTCTAGAGACCCAAATATACAAACTCAAACATATCTAACCCAGACAGTGAAAGCCTGAGGTTTGATTACAGTGTATTATTCTCATACAGGTTTAAATTAACTGAAGAGGACAAACAAGGAAGAAGAGTTCTTACCACTGATGGAATGAAGGGTCTTTTCTTTAACAGAGTAACAGGAGATATCACCTTTCCCTGAGAAGGAGTCATTCACTATAAGCACAATGTGTTATTATTGTGATTTTTAATTGAAATGTAAATTCTGGGAACACTCTGACCTAATTTACTTCCAGAAAAAGAGGGCAAAATTCTCATTTTCAAAGCACTGTGTAGTCACTTCACTGTTATCAACGAGTCTTGGTCTATGGTCTCGGCTTCTGCCACTCTGCCAAGCTGACAGTATTTCAAAACATTCAGCTATGGCATCTTTACACAGCACAGTTGATTGTTACAGCAAATAACTCCCTCTGATTTATTTCTTTGACAAAACATTTTTAAGAAATACTTTTAAAATAGTTCTGAAATGACAAGGCTCTGTGGGCAGGATGCCGAATGCACTGACAGAGCATCAGATTGCAGCAAAGCCTCCCTGGGAATGGGATCTCTCCTGCAAACCTCCTCACTCATAAAAGCTTAAATCAAATCAGAGCTGTTGTGTACACTCAAAATAAGTCAATCGCAAAAATATGGTCAGAATCCGGATTGCTGAAAAATTAAACATGGGCCTAAGACAGCTAACAAGCACCACATGAAGAACACCTTGAAAAGTTATTTTCTTGTTCTCAACATCCAGGTATTACATGAAATCCAACTTTCTAGCTGATATAAATGGTTGAGGAAAAGCTTGAATTATTCTAACTTCTCATCCTTTCTGTGTATTTTCATATGTACAGCAAAAATCATAATATTAACAATGAAAAACAGTCACATTACAATGTGCTTATATCCTGAAAGGGATAATAACTAGAGCAAGATTACATAAGTCCAGCACTTTCTGCAGAAAGCTGAGGTAAAAATGACAAAAAGGAATAAAATCATTCTGGCAGCAGGAAGATAATTTAGAAGGGTAATAATAATAACAACCAAAAAAGAAAAAGGACCACTGATCTTGGAAATCCATAGGGCAGGAATTAAACACTATAATCAAATTGTTTGTGCAACCGTTTAGCATCTCATTTTCTTGCTGTGCAAGCCGAAGGACCACTCGAGACAGACCACCTTGGAGAGTAACAAAGTGCACCAATAACCAACATGGGATGAAAAGAATATTGATAGCCTGTGACAAGCAGCTTCCTGAGAAATGTTTCTTAGTCAAATAGCAGCAATCATTAAATATATGAGGGTCAGACAATTTAATCTGCTCTTTCTATATGGATTAGTTTAGCAAAGTAACAGAAGAGACAATTAATGCCTCCATCGCTTTTTATGCCATGACACTAGCCCATCATTTTTAAAACAAATACTTGAAAGATGATTTCCTACACTGCTGAATATGGCCACTCTCATTTTAGCCACTATTAACAGCATTGATAAGGACTGACATTATTATGAGGCACAATTACACATTCCAGAAAATCATTAGAGTAAAAGCACAGACTATCTTTTAAACAAACAGATAACTAAATATTTTACATAAAGATTTCAACGCCTATACTTTCTGAACTGAAACCATAATCCTGGAGAGGCTCACTTCTCTGTGCCATTGCAGATTTTATCATGTAATCAGATTTATGTCTAGGGACAGGTATCAGTGAAACACATACAAAATACTTGAATGAAACGTGGTTACTGTTCAAGCATGAAGAAAAGACACAAAAATTCAGGGCAGGACACAAGGAAAACTAACCATTACAGTCTATAGAAAACTCCTGTAGACTGGAAAAAATAAGTGTAGCCTGGTTGGGAAAAAAACTTATTCAACAACTTAGTAAAGAACTACACACAACTAAAAGAAAGCCAGTTTAACTCTTCTATTTAGAAAGTCATAGCACTGGTCCACAAGGCATAATTAAATGGAACCCTAGAAGAATTTCTAACAGGTAAAGTTTAATTTCAGGTTGGCCAAGATGTAAAGGTAAGACTCCAGCTCCTGATGGAAAGAGTTACAAGACATTTTAAGGCCAGCCATAAAGCTCTAGCAAGAAGTAGTCAACTGTCCAAGGCCACCAGACACCCATCAGCAGCCACACAATCTGATCTGAGACTGCATTTCCAATCTGCATACACAAAGTCTTGCCACTGTTACTGGGTTTTCCAGGATCTCCTCAGGTAGCTGTTCATACAGGACACAGCACTTGCACACACACAGATCTCTCAGTACTTTGCTTTTCTCAGGTGTTTCCCTCTTGGCCCTTTCTGACAGTTGTTTGACAGATGATACAAATTGCCTGACACAGATTTTAAAGTCAGATATTTAAGAAAACGAATTACAGCTGATGTCTTTGGCATAATGCTTTGTGACACAGATAGTTAGGGAGAGTGACACAGTTGGAAAATAATGTAAGTTGAAAGCGCTTGTAAGAGCTCAGGATTCAAGGTGACTTTGTGCTATAAATCACTACTTTTATAATTGTTTTGAGATACACTTTCCGGATGAGATACAAAGCCCAGGAGATTCAACAGGTCTGTTTCCAACTGAATTCTGTCGTTTTTATCAAGCCTAGTGAAACTGCAATTCCAAGTCAAAGCATGCTCATCAAAGCTTATACAGAATCAGATTTCACGATTAGTCTTTCAAACTTTATTCCTTTAGCATTGGTTGCTAGTGTATATTTTCACCTTTTTTGTCTTTAAAGATGAAAAAATGTTATTGAGCTAGAGAGGAAGAGACATCACACACATTTCTACTTCTTTGCATACTCATGTGAAGAACACTTAGCATGTTGAGCTAAATAAAATTCCTGATACTGTTTCCTCTACTTTGTTCAATAGTGCAGTAGAACAAGAGAGGAAAGCAAGTGCATGCCCTTGATGTTATTCAGGTTGGCAGGAACTGACCTGGTGCCATTATTCTGGAAGCTTTCTTGTGCTGGCTATACATTGCCCCAAAGACATTGGTCACGTACAGCAAAGATAAAAGCACAGGTCCTCTAACTTCAGTTTTGTTGGTGAAACAAAGCAGAAACAACAAAATACCACCTCTACCTCCCAAACCTACCACCACCACCAGCCCACACTCAAAACAAACCTCAAAACTTTTTTTTTTTGACAAGTAGTTTAAACTTTATAATTCAAAGTTTTCAACTAGCAGTGAGAAGAGAGACATAGAACACAGCACCAGACTTGTTCTAAGATACTTTGGCAACACATTGGTGCACAGACACTGCTGACATGCAGGGCATACCTTTTATGCAGTTCAGATTAATTCTAAAAGGTGAATCTTGGAAGAGTACACAACTCAGTCCTAAAAAAACTCAGATGACTGATACATTTTGTATTTCATGTATAGAAGGGGACTGCCGTACAAGTATGGATCCTGATGGCCATCTAAAGGTTTTTAACTTCTGAATAAGAAGAATTGGAAATCTATTTTTTCTATTCTACAATGCCATTAGCTTAAAATAAGCACAGAGTGCTATCACGTACAGGAAGGCGTAACAAAATCTGGCCCTGTGGTGCTGTGGTGCTGCAACAACTCAGTAAATCTCCTCCTACTTAAGTTTCAGTGGCCACCAACAGTGTGAAGAATTGCTCAGTGGTAGAAAACAAGGCAAATCCAGCCCAGAGTAACCCACCCATTTTAATTAAAGAACAAGAATGGAATTAAAGGTTGCTTTAGGCAGTAATGGTAAAGTTGAATTAACATCAATACGGGAATCTTCCATTTATCATTCCGGAACAATCACATTTGAGCATATTTATTCTTACTAAACATTTCTAAATTCAACAGTCTTAAATAAACACGAAGAACAGAAAGTTTCGGGTTGGGTGACTAAAATGGCCTGGTTCAGCTCAGTTGCACAACATGCTATTGACTTGGGGCAGGGAGACTTCACCCAGGAGCTCAGACTGCCTCAAACACCATCCAGTGGTTCATGGAGTTATTACAGGACAGCCCCTGCTCCTTCTGCATTGCTCTCCCTTTGCAGGAGAAGGAGTTACAAGTATTTCAGAAAACTGGATACACAGGAAGGCAGTTCTACCTCAGCCAAAGTGGAAAACAGCTGAAATAGAAACCTATGGATATTGAGATGTAAAAACAGGTAAGAGAAAAAACAAACCCCAGAAACTACAGCTGCCATTTTATAGCTGACTTGCAATAAATGACCTTCAACAACCTGAGCTAATGAATCAGTCTCTACAATGAGACAATAAAAGTGGCTTCTGAGGCACAACCATGATCACTGCACTGATTGGAGCATGAAATTTATATTTTGAAGTTACATACCATGGAATTCACACACTCTTTGTGTTTCAGCCCTGCTATGTCCCTCAGAGAGCAATGCTCAGCACCACTCCATCTGCCTTTGCAAAAACCCAGCTCTTCCCCATGAATCCTAGCCAGGCTCACACATCCTATACACACTGAAAGACAAGATTAAGCAGTCCTAACTAAAAGGAAGGAAGGCAACATAGCTGCTCTGTTAAGAAACAGACAAGTTGTTGATTTCTTTCTAGACAATCTCTTTTTTGCATCATTTGGAGAAAAGATTCCTAGGAATTACAATGTCATTGACTGTCCTATTGTAATGTAGTCACACAAGAGACACTGTTCTTTCTCTCCCTTCTCTGCCATCACAAAGAGCCTTGTTTTGCTGTCAGACTTCCATATGACATTTTACAAACATATTACTTGACTATATTGCTGTATTTTACAGAAAACTGAAAAGGAAAACAAGCTGGTTTGTAAGATAGCACCTAAAATTTCTGTTTTCCTTGACTTCAGCCTAATTTCCAAAACATTCATGTAATTGTCTTTCACATGTTTATCATTGCTTCTACCCATACACTTCAAAAGATGGAAAGACTTCCCTTAGAAGGGCCCTCTGCAGGTCAGATGCAAACACCTGCTCCACTCGAGGCACACAAAGCTTCCTATACAGATACATATTTTGGCTCAGGTTCTCATTTATGTCTGACTTCACTGAAGGTGTCCTAATTTACATCTTACTGTGCACTTCGTCCTTTCACAAGCCACTATAATTCCCTTGGCAGGAAGTTATGGACATTATTTAAACACCTAGAAAACTGAGGCAGAGAATTTAAATGCATCTCTGTTTATCCATCTGGTAATCATCATTAAGATATCAAGCACTTAGGTGAGATATTCTCATCAAAGTATGCATCCCCACACCATTATGCCTACCTCATATATTAGGCAAGGTACTAGCCAAATTCATTCACTTAATTTAATATGCTAGAAAAAGTTATTTCAAAATTTGAGAGATGCATTTCCAAACAAAAAATTCAGGTGTTTTTTAATTGTATTTGTATTTCACCATCTTAGTCCTGGAATATTCTGACAGCTGTAAAATAAATAATTTAAATAATTATTAAAAGAAAGGGCAGCATATTATTCCAGGTCCCTAAATCATCAGAATTGTTGCTAAATATAAGAAATATAAGAACCCAAGAAACAAACAAGCTCCATAAAATGAATTCATACCTATAAGGCTCTTACCTGCCAGGATCTCACACATTTGTCCCAGCTGCCAGGAAGCATGCCAGTGACCCTAATGGCAATGCTTATCTTAACAAAATGACCTCGTACCCAGTAGGGGCTTGGAAACAGCCAACACAGCTCAGGAGACCCAAGGAACCTGACAGGATAACCTCTCACTTATGCAAGTAACGAAACAGGGTTATGTCAACACAACTGGCTTGAATTTGATACACCATAATTCACATGCTGGAAAGTCTTCGTGGGATAAATCATGTTCTTAAAGGTAGTTCCTTTTGTTTACATGTATGCACCCACTGAGGAAAAAGGGTGTAAATCCAAGTACTAAGAAGTGTTCTGCAGAGAGCAGTTGTGTTGCTAACAGGGACCTGAGAGGGCTCCTCTGTGTAGGGCTGTGAGGAGAGACGTGCAGAGGAGAGGATCCTCACAGCCACCCCCCGAGGGCTGGCACACTGCAGGGCAGTGTTTGGGTACCCTGCGTAGTATCAGAGGTATCCTCACATCCCATCTGCCCCAGCCACAAGGCCATGGCAAAGGAGAGGGTGCCAGAGCTGCCCAAAAGGGAACACCAGGAAATATATTTCATTTCAAAGCCAGGTGACAGCTTAACCTTTGTAAGAGGAGAGAGAAAAAGAAGTACAAGTAATTTAATAAATAGAGAGGTATATCCTTCACTTTTGCATCAGCAATACTTGACAGCAGATAACTTCTTCATTCCCCAAGCCTCAGAATGGGTAAGAGTAGTAGATAAGAACATTAGGTTGATCACAACTTGAATTGCAACAAAGTAATCAGTTACACCATCAGCAACAATAAACCAGTCAGCTGCATTGAAGTTAGATATTCCATTGGAGCAAATACATACATCTAACAGCTGCTAAGTCATCCTGCTAGCAGCTTCAGGAAGAAATCATTGCACTGTTTGTTTACATTTTAGCTGATTTCCAAGCCTTCAGCAATATGATTTCTTAAATGGGAAGAAATTACACAAAGGTTACTTAGTTTCAAATTACCATTTTCCTACATGAATGTGATGCTACAGTGCAGTCTCCTCTGCTGCTATAAGTTATTTATAAGCATTTAGGCACTAATCCCTTTATTCACCCATTTCCATGGTTCCAAAATCTACTGGATATGCTTTCAGGCTAGGAGTGTTAAAATCCCTCTCAGTGTGGTTGAAAACACAAGTGTAAATGGATGATTCTCCATTGCTACTAATGCTTTATGTAATTCAATGGGATTGTTTCATGTGCTGCACAGGTCAGTAACATTTTCTTCACACAGACAAGAGTATAAATGCTTTGGTGTTTAGTTTGGTAGCCTAAACAATCCCTTTCTACACTAAAAAAATCTTGCAACAAATTTAAAAAGCTGAAATAAACACAAGATAATAGGAAATAGTCATGACTAACAACTTACTTCACTGAAGGCACTTTTGATAGTGCAAGAGCAGGTCATATGAAACATTTAAATAGTGCAACAGAACTTGCATGAGATGAGCAAACATTTGTCAAGGCTCTCAACAGTCCAAATGAGTACAATTCATTGATGTTACACTATAAACACTTCTATGTTTTGGGTTTCACACTAGCATATGTCCTAGTGACCTACACTGCAAAAGAGCATAGCAAGAGTAGGGAATCCTCCATCAGGATTTCTGTATTTCACTGAGCTCCAGAAAGGAGTCTGATTACCTTCATAATTATATCAAGGAATCAGGTGTTGCAGCCACTGAGACATGAGTCTTCTCTCACTCACATCTGGTTTAAACCAGTATAAATAAGAGGGGAACAGAGCCTGGGTTGTCTTATTTCTGTGGCCGAGTCACTGCTGAATTTAGGCAAACTGCTTAACTAATCCTTACTAGCAAAGTCCCTTACTTTGCTGAGGAGCTAAAATGATATCTATCCACTTGAAAGGAATTAGTGTTGTCCAATACTTACACTCATAGAATATTTTGAGAGTCCTAAATAAATGCTGCTATTGAAATAAAAAGCAATATCACCCCCTTTTGTCTTGAGCAGCAAGCCAATGTGTAGGGAACTCTTTTTCCATTAGGAGAAATTGATGATAAAGTCAGCTCCTTCTCTGGCACCAACAAAATGCTGTTTTCCTGAACATAAGAAGAATTAGACAGCTGGAGATGGTTCCTTTTCTCTTAATTCTAAGCTTTTTTTTCTCAGCATTCAACTTAAAAAGCTTTGACACTTTTCTCAGGTAAAGCCTACTAGTGTTCATGTGGTTCTGACTGATGTTTTTTTACTTCTTTGCCTTTCTCCCTACAAGCTGTTTTTCCTGCATCGTTCCATCAGACACCTGTGCTAGAGTAATACCCTGCAAAGCCTCTCTGCACAGCCTTTGTTTTGGGCAGTGTCACGTGTGGGTGGCTTGGGGAAGGCTCCTGGTGTTTCAGGTAGCTGCCCCAATAAAGGGCCTTAATAACTTCTCGCTCTCTGAAACGGGGGCACGGCCAACAGCCCCAGCTTCAACCCACTGCCTGTTATCAGCAACACAATCCATCACTAATAACAGCTACACAAAGGCTAACATTTCCTGGATATTCTCCACCGAGTCTTGAGTTCTCTTTTTTCCTCCTTTATAGGCAGTTTGTGTGTTCAGAGTCCTACACTGATGTTCCCAGTTCTCCTTCTGAGCTACCTCCAGTGTGGTAAAGCCAGCTGAAAATATTCTTCTGTACATATTCAACTAGTGCAGTATTTTGGGTGTGGTTATAGGTTAATCTGCTCTTTAACACAGTAGATTTGACAACAGTATCTCCTACTACAATTATAATAGTGCAAATGTGCTTTGACCAGGATAGCTTTACACTCCATGGGGGTTCCTTTCTACTGGCAAAATACTTCATTGCTTACCTGCCTATGTACAGTTAAGGAAATGAAAATATGATATACTGGTATCAGCAGCAACTCAGGTATTTCTAATGATATATTTTGTTTTATTTTTCCTGAACCAAATTATCTGCTTTTTTTTTTCCCCTTCCCACCCAAGACATTCAATATATATTTTAAAAAGTAGACTTCTGCTTTTGCAGCTTATATGAAACATATTTAAACAGTACCTGCAAGAGATTAGCAAGCATTTGTCAAAGTTCTCAGCACTCACAAGGAGTACAGTTTATTAGTGCTACTTTTAAAATAGTTGTTTTATTTTATTTCCCAGTGAAACCTATTACAAACCCTAACTCGGAAGAAAGAAATAAATACCAAAGTAACTTGTTTTGTCTTCAGGGGGAATCTTGCCCCTCTGAAAGAACAATCAGCCCTATTAGATTCCTAATAAGACTGTGATATAATGTGGCATTGCTGTTGGACAGATTTTCTAGTGACTTGTACATGGGATTTTTATTAAGTAAGAAAATAGGCGAAAATGAAAACTTCTTTAGGTTTTAGATCTCAAAGACATAAGAAATACTTCCTTGAAGCAGGTGTGCCTTCCTGGGCAGCTGTTTAAGATTAATAAATTACAAGCTCGGGATTTTATTCTTAAATATGGCTAAAGAATAAACTCTTTAGTCTGGCAAGTTGGAGTCAAACTGCCACAATGAGCACCTGTTGAGAAAGCCCATTATTTGAAGCTGGAGGTTCTGGGTGAAAAGATCACTGTGAATTAATTTTGATTGCTTCACAAAACTCTCCATAACAAATGGTCTCTGACAGGGGTATCAGGAGACTTCCATTTGAAGGGGAGAAAAAAAGATTTTGTTTCTAGGAAGGTAACATAATCTCTGCAGTGACATTAAAACACACCAGTGGCTGCACTTGCTTGAATCTCTCTTCTGAAACAGATTGTATTTGCTTAGCTTACCAGGTATTAGGTTTTGGGAAGGGAAAGGGAAACAAATGATATCAAAATCTTATCTAAAAAGTTAGCTAAAAAGAATATGGCCAGAGATCCATGAATCCTGAATTGTTAAGGCATTTATTTGCTTGCAGGTTTAATCATAGACATGTTTCTGGGTGTTCTGGATTGCTGTATGCATTGCCAAAAAAGAGCAGGAGGAGAAAAGAAATAAAATAAATAAATAAAACAGCAATTTTCTTGTATGTGTTAACTCCAATAGTAAGTTAAAGTTAAAATAATAGTAAGGATAATAAGAATATCTGGCAAATGCTTCTCGTTTGGTACACAGGCTATTGAATGAAACACTCTCTGTCTCTCTGATGAAAAGTTTCCACCCAAAATATACAACAGCACTACCTGTCTGCCACCCCCTGATTAAATCTAAGGCCATGCTTACCATCTGTTTGTGCAAATGAAAAGTGTAATATTCTACCAACTACTCTGCATGACCACTTTACTTAAGGGTTTCCTGCAAAATGATTTTCAGTTCTTCCAGGGCTTATTTTTAGAACAAATAAAAAAAAAAAAATCACCAGAAACCACTATGCTTTTAGCTAATAATCATGATCCAGTTGGCTTTATGCTTGATTTGTCAATTCTTAGCCATTAATTTTACATGAATTACAACTTTTGATTCCTTCAAAACTGACTGTAAAATTATATGCATATGAAGATAATCAAATGCTCATGACTTCCTCTTTTATGTGTGCTCTGTTTTTAAGGTAACCTGGATTATATCATCAAGATATTAATTGCATCTACACAAAAATTTGGGTGTGGCTGGATTCATATGGGTACCAGAGGCTTCTGTCTTTGTCTAGCAAAATCACTGCAGCCATAATAAAGCCAGAATGTGCCTGACAAATATTCTGACAAATAAAAGAAAAAGAAGAATTCTAAGTAAATCAGATTCTGCACTTAATTTATTGTATAGGTAGGAATCAGTCTGATATTCGACCACCAGCTATATAATCTTTCTAACTTTTGCAGAATCTCCGTTTTACAATACAGGGCATATGATGGCCACCTGAAGAAACAAATACTTATTCCCTTCTATTTCTTTCTGAAACTCAGACTGATATATTGTCATAAACCCGGAACAGAAATATTAGAAGAAATCTTCCAACAGTGGTGAATAGCTGCTGTAAATAAAACTGAAAACCTGACCTGTTTGGAGTTGAACATAAACTCTGAATTGAAGAAATGTATGTCAGCTCCATTCACCTGCATGTGCCTCTGACAACAGCACAGTCCTGCAGCCCTCATGTGAGATCCTGCCCTCCCAGAACTCCCCAAAGATGGATACAGGACAGAGGAACTGACTGCACACACACTGACTAGTATAAACTACTTCTATTTGAACAGGTTGAGGGCTTCTTCCACCAAATTTTCTTTTCTACCTAACCTCAGCTACCCTATATAACTCTTAAAATTATCTCATATATATATATTCAACCAATAGATTTATTCTCTCCTCAATTCCATTATTCATCCAGTATAAGACATGAAGCAATGGGTAAAAGTAAAAAAAAAAAAAACAAACACAAAACCAACCAAAATGCATAGGTGTTGTTTTATTTTAAAAAAGGTAGGAAAATATGAAATGTTTCTAATAATGCCCCTGTGATTCTATTATAGCACACTAAAAACACAACACACACCAGAAAAGTATGAGCTGTGGGAAACCTGTAATACATCACTTGCTTTTTTTCTTGATGTCTCCAAAATAAACCACAACTTTCCCATGTTGAAAAGTTCTTCCTTAAGTTAATAAAATCTGTCACTTTCCATAATGGTTGATTGGAAAAAAGTCCACAGGTGCAGTATTCTGTTGTTCACAGCTTGGGAAGTCAAGGCTTATAATAAAAAGCCCTCTGTGTTATGGTCCTCCTTCCCCATCAATTCACATCAAGTATTATTAGAATCATCTGCCACCTCAGTGGTGCTTCCTCTGTGCTCAAACTGCAGAAGCAACAATGACATTTTGCTGCTCTGCAGGTGCTGCTGTGTGTGGTCACGGACACAGAAGTGTGGCCTGCTATTGTTCTCCAGCAGCACTTTGATCTCACACACAAAAAGCACAAAAAGCCACAGAGCTGCCTGCCCTATTCATTCTTATGCTGGGCTGATACCAAGCGCAGAGAGAAAGAAGAGGTGACAAGAGCTGGGCAATCCATAATATTTATTTCAACAAATGCTTCAAACCTCTTTAAACATCATAAAAACATGGCTCATTAAACTACAACAGCCTTGAAATTGTGTTATAAAACCACAAAACAAAAATCAATACTTCTGCTGAAAAGGAGGTAATGAAATATATCGAGTTGGTTGAAAAGTGGTTTGTATGAATCATAATATTATTATGTGCACAACGCTTCTGCTCCCAATACTTAAAGTTAACAAACTAGGGAGTGTTTTTTATCCTAACACTTAAACAGGTGCCACAAGGTGGTATTTATCAGTTATTTTCCAGACTTGATCCTTCTGCCATAAATAATGCTGGGATACAGGAGGCTTAGTAAAAGGAGATCAATCCAATGCATATTTGCTACCTGAGCTTCAGCTGTTGTATTATTTCACAGTCTGATCAATACTGTGCTCCACAATAGCAAGGGGAAAAGCCACAACATCACCCTGAGGAGTCACTGCAGGTTTACTGCTGAACCAGAAGGAGGTAACATTTCTGATTTTATAAAGACTAAATTTGGTTTGACCACTATTAAATAGTTTCACTCTCTATTTCAAGTCTTTTGCAATGACTTGTCCAGATTTTCAGCAGTTACATAAACTCTTCTGGAAGCAATACTCCCTCTGCTGAAACAAAATCCTGTGAAATATTACTTAGAACTCTAATTTTTCTTTTTAACTGGGATTACTGGTCTGCAAGTGAATTCAGGGAAATCTGATACTTAGAAGTATTTTGACGCTGACAAACAATAATGGCATTGATATTTTTCTCAAGGAAAATCAACTATAAATACCTGAAAACAATAAAGAACAGAAGGAAGAGACCAAATAGTAACTAAATGAGACTAGCCAAAGGCTCAGCAGCTACTAGCAGCCGCTGTACTCTCACTCTCCTCAGAAACAAACACCCAAATCTGCCAAACTCTGTTTGCAATCAGAAGACTGCAAACCTGAATTTTAGCAAACTCATTTCCCACCCTGAAATTAGTTCATTTAAAAGGACAGTGCTATATGACACAAGTCTTTTGAGAGGAAATAAAGAATTAAACTGTATATCAAATCAATTGATGGAAGGTGGAGGTGACTAAACACTGCTTCTAAGACTTGTGCAGAGTGCTTTAACTATTTCCACCAGAAGAGAAAATGCACAATATTCAACAGAGTCCAGCCTGGGTTCTGGGAAGAGATGAATACAGAGCATAACCTGAGACTTCTGCACATCTGACTTTCTGAAGAGAAGCAAGGTCCCTGATTTAGGACAAATCCATCTGAAACACTTCCACAGTTGCGACTGCTGTAGCCAAAATCTTTTCTGCGCATCACTTCTTGTCTAAGAACATTACAGGGCAGACTGGGCCATTTTAATGCACCTCAGTCATTTCAAATTCTCCTCTACTGGAGACCATGATGCGTGTCCATCCTGTCATTTTAGACAGTTATGGTGGCACTGGGAACACTTTAAATGTCCACTCACCATGAGAAAACAAAAGTTTAGTTTTATACCCCAGCAGAAAAATCTCACTTCCTACAGCATGTGAGCTTCTAATCCCAGCTGGGAATGGTTCTGCAGAAGCTGAGGAAATGCCATCCTGTAAATGAACATCTCAACTTCCCTTTGGCATGCAGAATGAACTAGCTTCTCCAATTCCAGCAGGGAGCCTTTCCAAATTATGCTTTGATTTTACTACTTAACAGGAGGAGGAGAAAAGGTGCTACAGCTGGTAGCTGCTGATATTTAATCTTACACTTATTTTTACTTTATTGTTTTCTATAAATAGTCTTGTCTTTCACCAGCTCTACTGCTGTTAGAACCTTTTCCAGTAACTGTCAACATTACACAGAACCTTAACCTCTGAGAGAGAAAGAAAGAAATGAGGGGGTGGAAGAGGAGAGACAGCTACTAATCCTGCAGAGAGACATATCACATCATCACAGGACTCCCTGCTGCTTCAGAGCCTTCTACAGTAAACAGCTGTGTAATAATTTCATTTACTTAAGGTAGAATCTCCCCAAAATGTTATTTGGAAATACAGCAGCCTGGATCTGACTCTCTACAACCCCCAGTCACACCCCATGTCAGCTACAGGTAGCTGACAACATTCTGGCTCCATCAGCACATTGCCCCAGCCACTTGTGTACATAAAAAATAATCACACAATAGACTCATTTATTTCCTTTGATAATATTAAGAAAAGAATAATATAGTTACTTTTTGTGGGGAAACTGATGTCCAGAAGGGCAGGAGGCATTAGAATGATCTCAGTGTGTCTGTCTAGGATGTCAGCTGGTAACTGTCCACTATCATGGGACTTGGGCCATAATTTTAAGTGACTTTGTGTCAACACATTTTAACAGCCTGATTATTAGACAGGGCAGCTCGTTCTAAAAGTCATGATTCTTTGGGATGCTTTAAATGAAGCATTACATAAATTGGACTAGCAAAATAAACCACTGAAGAAGCTTCAAGTTTAGGCCAAATTGCAAAAGAGGTGGGGGGCTGGGGAGTTGGAAATTGCTGGCCATATTGTTGCAGTTGTTTATGTTGTCAAAATCTAGTTTTCAACTAAAAATTGAGTCCTTCAAGACAAGTAGTAGAGCATAAGAAAATATTAGAGACTTGCACCAAAACCAGCAGCTGCAGGACTCCAATTTGCACGGTGTATTTCAGTGCACTCTCCACTACACCACACTGACCATGAGCCCTTTCACATCATCCTGCCTTACACACTACCCTCAAACAAACCAGGAGGTCACTAAGGCAACAAATCTGGCCCTAAACTGTCACATTGTCTATCACCCAGCATTTTTATTTTAATTAAATATGACCTCTACAATTCCATGTGTATTTTTTCTTACCATTCTTTTTGTATATGAGAAGTATATAAAGAGGACTGATTACCTAAATCTGTTATCTGTGACAAATATCACAGAACTGGAAATCAGCTCTGAGTACTTGTTTGTAAGCCAGCAATGGAATCAGCATTTCCCTGTACTGTTCCCAAGACAGGGATATCTTTTCTACATGGAAAATTTTAAAAAGATCATGGCTACATCCAGTAGTTCTACAAAAATACAATATCTCTTGAGACCTTCTGTAAAATCTGATTATTTGATAATACAAATACAGTGAAAATGTGAGCAAGTATAATACAGGATTAACTTTTGAACTTCATATAATAAGTGGCAAATAATGTATCAAGGTACCAGCAGAGCACATCCAGATGTTCCAGTAGATGCTGAAATGTAAAATACCAGTGTGTTGGCTGTTTTAGAACCATTTATGTTTCCAGAGATTAGCCGTGTATGATATACACACATTGTAAAAGATCAATGAGAGGTTTCCTGTTGAAATACTCAAAATAAGAAAAATTAAAGGTAAGATATTGTTGTTAGAGTCATTTTACAAAACACATCAAGAGATTGGAGCAACCACCTGAGGTCACACGTGCCCCGAACCAGAGATGAAACTTCCATCTCCAAAATTATCCCCTTGTATTTTAACCACAAGCAAAACAGCGAGATCAGACTCCAAGGTTCCAAATCACTCATAATTAAAATGCAATAAATTCCATTCAACAGTGCTAACAATAAGGGAATATGTGTACATCAAGCTAGTGCATCCTTAGAGAGTGAAAAAAGCAAAACCACAGGTTCAAACAGCACCGATGCGGGAGTTAAATTCCAGTATTGTTGTTAACTTTTCATTTTCACTAATGGCTTTTAAGAAAGCCAGACATTTTTCCTCAGTCCATTTTACCTTTTCCCTCCATTTGACAAATATTGATTTTCATTTCTTCCAAGTTTAAGTGCATTGGATGCTACTGTGACTGGTTTGTTTGCTTTTTTGTTTGTGTCCCAGCTTTATTGAGGATGCCAGCATGAATGCATACAGCTTTCAAGAGAAGGAATTGGTTTAATAACTTCTTAAGATCCAGGAGAGAGCACAGGGGCCCAATCTACTTTTTGTATAGGTCATGCAGGAAAAGTAACTCTAGGTGCCTGTCTGATGTCAGTAAGAAGACTGCTGAAGTAATAGCCTCACTGTTTTAAGTTGCTACTGCTGTGCTCTGTCACAACAGGACAAATTTTGGAGCATTCTCCCCCCACTTCAGTGCAAATTTAGACATACATTCAGTGGCATTAGCTAAGCCTATTTTGTAGGCAGTTGTCCCTTTAGGAGTCTTGGTTTGGAAGGTAACACCTCATGAAATTCTGGCTCACACAAGCCATAGCTGTATGAATTCTTTTCTACCTGACTCACTGATACATAAGCTCAACCTCCTTTGGTAAAATGATCTCCTTAAGCTTTGCAAACCTGCACAGGGCATTTTGGACTCTTTCCTATCTTAAATAAGGAACCAAATAAGAACTCACTTAGTCTTTATGGTGATATGAATGAAGAGTGCTTATGAGACCTATTCCACCCATTCAACTATGGAAGGGGGAGAAATCTCAGTGGACAAGAACAAACATCTGAACTGAAAAGGAAAAAACATTAAACAGCCACATCCAGCACTACAAAAACTGTCCATGCAGCGCTCAGGCACTCTTCAGTGCTAGAAGCCAAAATAAATTCAGATGACTTTAGCAGGGGCTTAAGTTGGTTTGTGTGTATCAGCAGCAGAGGTCTGTGCTGGTGTTAGGGGTTCCCCACAGCTGAGCTAACCAGTGATTTAACCACCACAGACAGCCCCCTTCTCAGCAGCAGCCCCGACACAAGGTGCTGACAGGACTCAGTAGTCAGCCAAGACAAGAAAATAGACAAGACACATAAACCTCTGAAATCTGTTCTCTCTCTCGACATAATTTGCTTTCTCTGGATCCTCCAACCAGCAGAAAGATGGGTTTCATATAAATGCACATTTAGTACTGAACATGGTTATCCACTTAAGTTATTGTACAAATGAAACAAATGTTAGCTTCACTATGCATTAACTGACATTTTAAAATCCTGATGAACGTAAAGAAATTCAGGATTATTCACTGCTAGAAAAAGCTGATTTTCAAAACAGGCAATGCTTTGAAAAAATTCTTAACTTCATCCATCTTACTTGTCTCACTGCCTTCACTTTGGAATAATTTTTAATAAAAAAGAAGAGGAAAAAGAAAGAAAGTAGTGATGAGTGGGGTTAAATCCATTATAGTGTGCGAGATCACTCCATGTTTTGCTTTCCATATTCAATTCTAAGCAGTTCTCATGTTGCACCACCTGATGCCAGGTGCTTCAGGGCTTCTGCTACACCCACCTGACACTGTGATGCTGCATTTTTAAGACCTTTAAATAATGAAAATAGACCTTTGCACTTCAGCACTGTGCTGGTCAAGAGAGCTGTCTGTACAGATGATGTGAGTGTCTGCTAACATGGAGAGACTCCTTACTTTTGAAATGAAATGACACCAGAAGTTTCAGGGCTGATCTTTCCAGAGAGAATTTTCCTTATTAGCAGAGGTGACCAGGTATAACATGGGCATGGACAGGTTTTTGGTGTCCATCTAAGCTGATTTTAAAGTTTCTTCAAAAGTGACAGTAACTTCTGAAAGTTCAGAAGAGCTTGCAGCCTTGGTGAACTAATTAACTGCTATAGAAAGAAAGATGGCATCACTTTCTTACTTTGCATCTCCTCACAGGTGTACTGCATGCTCTGAGTCTGACAAGATGCTGGCCTTGCTCACCACACAGAGCCCTGCACAGAAGGACTGCAGCCCTCACCAGCTCCTGCAGTGCTAGGCAGACTTGAGCACTAAAGAAAATTCCTCTTTCCTGCTCGCTTTTTTTCACTCTACTGCTCCCCATCCCATATCATTGAGAAATTTTGCCTCTTAAGAAAATGTAGCTTGTGGATTCAAAAATACGTGTCTAAATTAAAACAGAAGATAAAATTGAAACCAAAGAGACTTGTGGTAGGACAAATAAGATTTAAACAAGAAATGTCATCTTAATCACTATCATTCCTACACCTCATTACCTGTAAAATATTTCAGTCATTGGACGTGGTTCAAAGCATCCTGGTATCCCACGTCCCTGGAACAAGATCTTCCCAGGAGGGAATCACCAAGCGTTCACCATCTTCCAGACATCTCCTAGGCCACTGTCAAAGTGACACAGGGGCTTGCTCAGAGTAACCATTCCAATATTAACTGTAACCTGGATGTAAAGCCCAGAGATATTGAATTAGAAAGTCATAAACATGGCTGTCAGTAACTCTGTTTGCAGCTGAAATTCCATACTTTTCAATTATTCCTTTTCTTTCCTATAAAGATTCATATTTCCAAGCCTCCACTCCTCAATGTTTTGCCTAGAGATACATATTTATATAACAGCCTGTGTTGTAGGTGAAATCTTTAAGTCATTGTATTTCAGCTTGGTAGTTAACAGACATATTGATTCCAGCTTGTATAAATAACTGTTTCTGCTTATTTGCAAAATATTATTTTAACTTCTGTCAACTCATATGCATAAGAGAAGGAAACCAAATTTTAAAAAGTTATTTTGATTGGGAAAAAAACAAACAAATCCCAAACAAACAGGAACAAACCCGGAGAACTACAAAACACTGACAGGGAAACAAACCTGCAGAGCTATGGAACACTGGCGAGGAGACAGCAAAAAAGAACTGTCGTGCTAAAAAGTCACACCTTCTGCTGCCAAGTAAACTGGCCTCCTGCAAAGACACAACCAGGTAAATTGTGACTTCAGGACTTTCAAAAGCAGGAAGCATGCCCCAAAGAAATGATCAAAACAAGCAGCAACGCTTGCATTATAATTGTCAGCAAATATTGTTCACCAAGCAGGAGCAAACAGAGGCATTTGTTGCCTGCTGCAACTCGGAGAGCTTGCAACCTCTCCCTAAGTCTCAAACAAAAGCCCAGCCTAGAAAGAAACACTGAAATTCAATAGACTTTTCCCTGAGAAAAGGGTTTAGGATTTGGTCGCCATCAGCACACGAAATAAACTGAGCAATTTGCCGCTTCCTCTCCCTTCTCACGCCTGCCTGGCCAATAGGGAAACCTCATTCCTGCCCTCCCCATGGGCTGCCCCCATGCTCTCTCCACTCCGCCGGTACCGCGGGTCCTTTTGACGAGCCTTTCCCTCGTCCTGCCCGCTGTATCTGCCCAGTGTGCCCCGGGAAGGTGGGGCGAGCACCCTGGACCGGGCTCCAGGTCCTCGCTTCCCCGCGTTCGGGGGAGCCCCAGGCTCCCCGGGCCGGCTGCGGTGCCCGGCGGGAGGGGCAGCCCCGCCGAGCCCTGCCCCTCCGCCTTTCCAAGCCGGGGAGTTTGGCATGGCATTAGCCCAGTTTTTAAATAAATCACCTCTGTTTCTGGGTGAAGAAAATTACCCGGGATGATTAAATGATTGCGTTGAACGATCGCTGGCGCTTAAGAGGAAGAAAAAGAGGATACAACCCACTCCACCACGCTGTATTTTGATAGATGATAAAACTGTGATGGGCGCGACGAGAGGGAGGGGAAAAGGGTGAGGAGGGAAAGAAAACTTTGTTTCTAACGAGGAAAATGGGGCCGCGAAAACAAAACCGCAAAGAAGAAAAAAAATCTACTCTTGAATACGGATTAATTCGGGGTCTGTGAATAGGAAACGCTGCGCTGGGTAATTGCAGCGAGGTAGCGCGGCTCCCAGCTGCGAGGCGACGCGGGCACCTTTGTGCGCTTGCCAGGACAGCTCTGGGGAGAGGTAACATCCCCCGGTCCCCACGGTCTGGTGTCGAGTAACGGGAAATTTTAAATTCCACGTTTCCAGAACAAATTGTTTCCCCTCCCCGCTCTCCCTCGCAGGAGGCCAGCCGGGCGCTCCGCCTGACGGGGCGGGGAGCCCCGAGGCGCCTCTGGCCGCATCCTGAGGGCACAGGGACGATGATCCCGGTCTCTGCAGCGGGCCGGCCTCAGCCTCAGGAAGGCTCTTGCTCAGCCCGGGGACAACGGCCCGGCACCTTCCACGCAGCGGGCGGCTCAGCCCGGGCACCCATGGCTCAGCCTGGGCATCCATCCCTCAGCCTGGCTCAGCCCGGGCACCCATGGCTCAGCCTGGGCATCCATCCCTCAGCCTGGCTCAGCCCGGGCACCCATGGCTCAGCCTGGGCATCCATCCCTCAGCCTGGCTCAGCCCGGGCACCCATGGCTCAGCCTGGGCATCCATCCCTCAGCCTGGCTCAGCCCGGGCACCCATGGCTCAGCCTGGGCATCCATCCCTCAGCCTGGCTCAGCCCGGGCACCCATGGCTCAGCCTGGGCATCCATCCCTCAGCCTGGCTCAGCCCGGGCACCCATGGCTCAGCCTGGGCATCCATCCCTCAGCCTGGCTCAGCCCGGGCACCCATGGCTCAGCCTGGGCATCCATCCCTCAGCCTGGCTCAGCCCGGGCACCCATGGCTCAGCCTGGGCATCCATCCCTCAGCCTGGCTCAGCCCGGGCACCCATGGCTCAGCCTGGGCATCCATCCCTCAGCCTGGCTCAGCCCGGGCACCCATGGCTCAGCCTGGGCATCCATCCCTCAGCCTGGCACAGCCAGGGCACCCACGGCTCAGCCCGGGCACAAAGAGATGGATGCCCGGAACGCGGGCCGCTCCTCCCGCCGGCACCCACCTCTGCCGACGGCAGCGAGGGCAGCGCGGAGCGAAGCGGCAGCGCGGCGGGGCAGCGCCCCGGCTCACCGGGAGCCGCCGCCCTACCGGGCTCAGGGGCCACAAGGGTGTCCCTGGGAGCCTCGCCCGCCGCAGCCGCCGGCACCGCAGGGAAACGCTCCGGAAGGGCTGGGGGACAAAAGGGTCTGTCGCCCAGGCGGGGTGCGGCTGGGCTGGGGGAGCGCATCCCCTCGGGCAGCGGCCGCTCCTTGGTGCCGGCTGGCCCTCAGCTGAGCCCGGGGTAAGCTGTGTGCGCAGGGTCCGCTCACGGAGCAGGCCGGGGGGAAGACCCCAAGGTATGAGAAAGAGAATCGCTCCTTTTCTGTTTTGCTTTTTTTTTTTTTTTTACCCCCCGAGTGATGCCAAGCGCGTACGTTACCCAGCGGCAGGAGCGTCCGGGTGCCCGGCAAGGGTCGCGAGTGCGGGGCCCTCCTGCCCCGGGCGCGGCTTCCCTCGGAACCGAAAGACTCCACTTGCCCGTGGGAAGAGGCTCCGAGGGCTGAAGTTAAAGGCACTAATGAAACTCAAGCCGCGGAGAGGAAACCCTCCCGGAGCGCTGGGGGCTGCTAACCCTTCCCTGGCAACTTTTCTGTTGCACAAATCTCGAGTCAGTTTAAAAGGAGAATTAGTTAGTATTTCATCGATAAAATCATCAAAATCCTTTTAATTTACCTTTTTCTGAGACCAAAAGGTGATTTAAAATCCTTAAATATTCACATTGACAAGCCAGCTGGCTCTAGTGTACAACTTACATGTTAACAAAAATGCATATCATGTACCAGGTGAATGATCACATTCGAACAGGAAAGGTCCTAAAGACATGACGTCCAAGAGGTATCCAGACTACAGCGTTAATACGCAGGATTCATAATCACAGGAAGGGGAAAAGTCCTCAGGAAAAGTATTTATCAGTCTTCAGCTGTAAATCCTATCTAATGCCCGCTTTGCAACTCAGGCTGTGGGAAGAGCTAAGTGACTGCTTCTTGTTTAAAAAGGTGGGCAACTCCCCCCACAGTGATCCTGAAAATTAATCCTGTAACACAAAACACCTGAATTTTGGAATTTTTTTTTTTTTAAATATATATAGTCACATGGACACAAAATTGGCTATGTGTGGTTTTGAAGGCATAATTTGAAGGCAGCCAATCTGATTTGTTTTTCATAAATTGTAATGTAAGGGGATGAAACTCTACTGGGTGAAAATATTGGACTGAATTATGTTTGACAAACTCCCATTGAGGTTAATGATCATGGCAGGTGTTTAAGGGAAGCCAAATCATGTGCAAGGCCAAAGCAATTATGTTTTGTTTGGTATGGTTTTTTACAATCAAGTTATAAACCCCACATAGTATATGGAGGCTTACAAGTGGACATCTTAACACAGGTATAGCAGCGTAAGCATGCCACAAACATACAATCTCATAAAATAAAATTAATATCAAATATAAAGCCTTTGAACCGAATCAAGCCTTAAATGTAATAAATTAGTTCCTTCAAAGGAAACTTACCTAGGCTCAATAAGGTCTTTGCTAGCAGCACTTTTTTTTAATAAACAAATTAAAAATGCCAAAATATCTACAATTTTATGTGAAGGAGGAGTTGAATAGTTAAGGAGAAATTTCTCACTATTAGGGGGTATGAAAAATATACTAGCAATTAATATGCAATACATATATGTATACCCATACTTACAGATATAAACACACACATACAACCTGGACAGTTCATGTTAACCAAGGGAAAGGCTAAATAATACAAAGTGATTACTAAATACAGGTACACTTTAAAAACACACAGACAGTGAATTTTTTATCTGTTGCAAAAATGTATTTGATTACTCGAGTAAAATTACAGTATCTCTGCTGTTAGTAAGTATTAAATGTTAAAGAAACTGGACTTCTTTTCCTTTCAACTTTCCGAGAAAGTGCATGTAACAGTCCAAGGTTCCCCCTGTCCCCCCCAATGCCTAATACAAAATAAACAAACACTATACTTGTTCCCTTGGTCAAGGAGTAGGGCTTGGTCTTGTAAGGAACGTATGTACATTTTAATGAAAGTGATGTCTTATTGTATATACAGGAGCATCTACAGTTGTCCACGGAAGTTGTTCAAGATGCCATACTTAGCAGCATTGTGAAAGTCCAGCACATTTTCTATAATGAATATACCTACAAGGCAAAATGTTACGTCTCAGTTTCAACTACCAAAACAACACTTCAGTATCTTCTCTAATAATCCGCGTGCTTATTACTGTACAGAAATGTATTAACATTTAAGACGACTCAAGTAAAAAGCACAATACAAATAACAGTTCAAAACGGAAAATGTTAAACCTACAAAAATTAAAGCAGTTTTAATTTTATAATAAAAATCAAAAACTGAGCTGTGTAAAGGACCCACACTGTTCAGTCTATATTCTCTCAGTCCTTTTCTTAATTCTGTCTGGAAAAATTAGACAATGAGTTTGCTGATAAAGTTTCCAGCAGGATCAAAGTGTACATTTATATACAGATTTTTATTAGAGATCTAATGCATCACTGAGGCATCGCACCAATACCAGAGTTCGTGTTAAACTGGATATAGAAAATAAGTTAATGCCAGAATAAGATCACCTAGCAGAACAGACTTGCAACTGCCATAAATGTTACAGCAAGTTTACAGCACTCTAGTCGATTAGTATTTAGTTCAAAATACGGGAGACCAAAGTTAATGCTTGCATTTGTTTGCAAAGCAAGGTTATATCACTAATAAATAAGCTCTCTTAGAACTCTAGAAGTAGAACTTGGTACAAAACAAAGTCTTTGTAATGCCTGCAGCTTGAAGAAAGCAACCCTAGGTCGCACTATTTGCAGGAATGTTATTTATGGAGTTTTTTCCTAATTTGTTACAATTTCTTTGTTGTCTTCCACGAAACGCGTAAAACGGAAGTTAGTCCCATTTTCATTGCTTGCCATTTTCTCCAGACCAGCTAGAGGCGCGTTGGGTTCTGAATTCTGGAGCTTCTCCAGGCTTCCTGTCAAGCCACTGATGGGAGAGCTGCCACCATTGCCCAGGCCCCCCGGTGCTGGAGGGATGCCCCCGTTCTGGATGACGGAGATCTCGTTGGTTTTCATGGCCAAGCCATTGGAGAGTGCAGCTGCATACTGGTTCCAGAAGCTGGACGGGTCTCCATTCCCTGACCGTGCAGCCAAATCCTTCTGAAACATTTCTGGGAACTTTACAGGATTGCCTCCTAGAAATGTCATGGGACCATCTACAGAAAGTCGTCTGCCTCGTCTTGCAGGAGTACTGTTCCACATGTGAGTGCCCATGTGAACCTGGAAAGAAAGAAAGGAAGAAACAAACAAACAAAAAATAGAGGTTGATAGGCATTTCAAACTTATTTTGATCACACAGAAGGCAGGAGTCCATGAACGTGTCCAGTCTTGTTACATAATGGCATTAAAGACAGAGGATACAGGGCTCCATTTCCTTCTGGAATAATAGACTACTTCTGGGTTAGCCCATCAGCATCACCCAGAATAACGTGTTCTCCCACTGAACAATGCATTGCTTCTTACTCTTTTTTTTATTACACGTATTTAGTTTACAATGACTTTGCATTATTCTGTCAATTGCAGATAGCTGCTTTCAGGGCTAGAATTGCTATGTCCACTTTCATTGCAATGGTAAGTATTGTATTTGACACCCTTTACCCTATAAACGTCCTTTTCAGACAGGCAGAAAGTATCCCTTACTGATTGCTCATCGGAGAGCCTCGTGTATAGACAGAATGGCCTGAAAGTAATTATTCATCTCACATTACTGGCAGCAACCTCTAGAGAAATACTCTGTCAACAGAAAAATGTACACAGTAAAGTGCTCAACTGGTGTTCTAAAACTTAAGTATATTTGCTTTTTCAAACACATATCAGTAGGAAATGTTAGTTATATAATCAATTAAAGTAATGCCCATTATTTCCAGAATTATGTTAATTGTTTTTTTAAACACTCATCTTACACGATAGTTATGAAAAAGATCACAGTCAAGAGCCTTTCACTTCTTGAAGAGGTATGTGAGTTACAAAATACATTTCTCTGTTAATTAATACTCCTTACCATCATTTGGCCATTCTGTTTCACACACTGCAGACAGGCTTTGCTGGTAGATGAATTTTAATTAAGTCAAAACAGCACATGCCTCAGACCTGCTGCCAACACGAGCACTCAACAAGAGGCCGTCTAGGTCTAGCAGAGCTGACTAAACACACTGTCACACCACAAACATCCAAAGGTACCCCTTCTGCAACATTAATAGGTGTCAAAAATCAAAAACCCCCAGCAAGGAGAAAATGAAACCGAAAAACAGAAAGAGGAAAAAGTACCTTCAGATTGCCTTTTGTTGTGAATGCTCTTCCACATATAGTGCAGGCAAAAGGTTTCTCACCAGTGTGTGTCCTTTCATGGATCTGCAGAGCACTGGAAGAAGAAAACGTTTTCCCACACGTGTTACAGTAGTGCTGTTTTGGAGTTCTTCTGGGGAGAGCAGGGAGCAGCACAGGGGACGTGGCAGAGGACAGTGGCCCCGAAGCAACTAGACCAGAGGGAGCTTCTTTGCTGTCCTGAGGAGAGCCATGGACCAAGCCATTAACCTCGGTCTTTATGAGCGATGACAGTGTATTTGTGGGCATCACCGAAGAGTTCTGACTGGGGCCGATACTGGAGTTGGGCTCAAAAAGCTGTGATGGTAGATCTCGCATTTGATGTGTCAACATATGCTGCTTCAAATTACCCTTTGTGGAAAAGCCACGATTGCAAACTGTGCAAATAAATGGTCTCTCTTTGGTATGACTTCTGTAATGAATGTCCAAGGCACTCTGACAAGCAAATGTTTTGCCACAAATGTCACATGCAGTGTTTTTAAATTTACCCCTATCTCTGAAAGGAAAGAGCATACTCAGGGACTCTTCTTTAATCATTTTATCAGTGTTACTAGACGTCAAATCCAAAGCACCACTATTAGCAGGGGTTGGAGACAAACCATTGGCAAACTCACTTGGTAAAGCTCTTAATGATTTCTCTTCAATACTTGGTGACTTGTGGTAATCATTAGTGCTGTTGGATGGGGACAAGGCCTGCATGGAAGAGGTAGACTCTGAGACAGCAGGGCTCCCAGCACTTTGGCTTTCCATATCACCACCGACAGATGACGAATCATTAGTTAAAACATCACCTTCCACTGACCCATTTTCTACTGACTTTAGGCTTGCCTGAAGTTGTTCAGCAAGGCCGGCATTGATCATCTTCATCTGATTTTCCAAAGCAGCAATACTTGACATTTCCAGGGGCAAAGGGGAAGAGGACAAGCTGTCTTGTGATGCATCCACAGATTTAGGTGTATCTGGCACGCTGCTGTCAGGACAGTCTTCCATATTCTCATCTGAGAAGTTGTCTATATCATCAAAATTCTTATCATCAAAAGATCCCGTATCTGATTCCATTGACTCAGGATAGTTTTCTGTCACTGGGGTGTTGGGGATCTGCCCTCCCATGTGCATTCGAATATGCTGCTGTAGCACAACGGCATTGGTGAATTTTTTCTGGCAGATTGGGCAAGAATGCTGCACTCTCAGTGGGGGCATGGCACGATGGACACTGTAGTGAGTCTTTAAGTTGCCCTTAGTAGTGAAAGCACGACCACAGATTTTACATTTGAATGGCCTCTCTCCAGTATGGGTGCGATAATGCATTTTCAGTGCGCTCTGGCAACTGAGAACTCGATGGCATATGATGCACTCGTTAGGATCAGTTGCCTTTTTGTCAATGTTTTCTACAAGTTGCTGCAATTTTGATGTTTCAGATGCTGGCGTTGAATCCAATAGTCCTCCAAATGGAAACTTTGCCTTAAATTGCTCTGACATGAGAGGCATCAAGGGATTTGTAAAAGTGACGACACCGCTGGAGCCCGAGTCTGCTGCTGGGGAGCTCACAGAGCTGCTCATGTTGGTGATGGTGCTTGTGTTTTGAGGGTTTTCTTCTGTTTTGCCATTTGAGGTAGGCAATGCACCAGCCTCTACCTCATCAGAAAGTCCATTGGAAATTTTTGATGTGGGATCAGCTGTTCCCGAGTCACTCTTGACAGAGCAGGGAGGGCTAGCAGAAGGATGGCTAATGGGAATCGGCTGGGGCTCCTCAGTTTTGATGAATGGGGTCAAGCTTGGAATTGTTGGTGGGAGTGGCAGGCCAACAGAAGTTGTTAGGGTGGAGAGGACTGGCTTGCTGTCCAGCCAGCTTGTGACAGGTTTCTCTGGTGGTATAGACATCCCATAAGGAATACCCGTGCTTGTAGGAATATTGTCCAAATGCTCTGGCACTGGGTACGGATTCATTTGAATATGAGGGTATTTTTCTTTGTGACGCTGAAAGTGGACTTTTAAGTTTCCCTTTGTGGAGAACCTGTTTCCACATATGTTGCATTTAAATGGCCTCTCGCCAGTGTGAGAACGCAAATGAATCTGCAAGGCACTGTCACTCCCAAACACTTTAGCACAGAACCTGCATTTATGCTTAAAGAATGCCTCATCTGAATTACTTTTTGCTTCAAATGCAGTTACATTTGGTGGCTTGCTTTTTCTTTGCTGTGTCAAGGCAGTCAAGGAGTTTAAATCATCTGCAGGTGTTCCAATATTGGACAAGGGACTGGAGAAAACAGAGTTACTGGGGGTGGGCTGAGGTAGAAGTGGATTAGATGCAGGACTTAATAAACTGCTTATTGCAAAAGCTGGTGAAGATGATGCTGATACTGGTGGGTTGGTGAGCTGTGAGCCACCAATGGTTGAAGCCACTTTTTCTGAGGACGGTGTTGTAACTGCTGCTGCCAATATGTTAATATTTGGAGAAGAGCCACTATTGGATGGAATTAGAGTGTTGCCAGGGTTGCCCTGAGGTAGCTGTATAGGGGGTAGCTGTTTCACACCACTGATGCTGGCAGATTGACTAGCAAGGCTTTGTGCTAATCCAGCTGCTGCAGCCAGCTGCTGGGATAAATGGGAACTTAATGTGGACAAGGGGTTGGCAGATGTTCGTAAAGTACCTTGAGAAGGGCTAGAAGATGTTGGCATGTCTGTATTTTGGGTAGCCAACAATAATATTTGGTGACGAATTTGTTCAATCAGTTGCAACTGATGGATCTGCTGCTGCTGCAATGCCAGCAGTTGCTCCATCAGGGCAGGGACAGCGAGTTTAGTGCTCGATGCCCCGTTACATCTCGCCTCCTGTGAGAACTGTGCTACTGCCACTTTAGTACTCTGCAGGTTTTCAATTATTACATTACTATTTATCACTGAAAAGTTGCCTAGTGTTGTCAGATCCCCTATGTGAGGTAGAGAGGTTGTTACAGCTGAGGTACCCATTGTGGAGCTGTTACTGCTTGTAATACTATTGTTGACACTCTTGGAACTGCTACTGCTATTGTTAATGCTGGAAGCCTCCACATCCATGGATTCTTCCCTGTCAAGTTTGTTATGCTCTGAAAGGTCACTGCAGTCTACTTGATCTGTGTTATTAACTGTGTCATTCATCTGTTCATCAGGATTATCAGAAGGGGAACTAGGAGGGAAGGTTTCAGAAGGAGAAGCTGGATTTTCATTCACAATTAAAACTAATTGATTTTTAGTACAATTCTTCTTGTGTTGCAGGAGATCTGATAATTCAAAGAACTCAGCACAGCACCTGCCACAGACATGGGCGTCCTTGTTCTTAGTGGTTCGATTTGCTTGACCCTTTTCTGTGTCTCCTAAAACATCAAAAGATGATGGATTAGGAACCAACCAGTAAATTAAAAAAAAATCTGCAGGACATTTTATTT
>VYXF01004468.1:2018742-2020797 GCA_013397295.1 Polioptila caerulea
TAATGCTGCAGCAGGAATTCACCAAAATCCATTATTGATGTGAAAGTGCATTGGTTCTGATGAGCCTTTAAAGGATAGGGTAGTAAATATTTGCTCTTTGTCAAAGTCTAGATGGTTTATTTCTCAAATATAACTTTTGCCTTTGAATATTGCACTCCGAAGTGTTCTTTTACAACTGGGAATATAATTTCAAGAAACTGAAAAAAAAAAAAAATCTAAAATATCGTGAAAGTGACTGCAGTTATTAACAAAAGGAAATAATCCCACGATCGCTTACCCACTTCCTATCAGTAATTAGTTACTTGTTGAATATAATTTACACTGCAAGTAATTTCTGCTATTAATCTGAGGGCTGCTCTGGTTACTCCGATGCGAACTTTATCAAATGTGCACATACACAGGATTTTACAAGGCTAAACTTACTTATCCATTGATTGTACGAGAAATATATTTTAAGTGGAAACCCTTCCTGGTGGGAGTGAACTCATGAGCTTTGAATTTAAAAAAAAAAAGAAAAAAAAAAAAAGAAAAGAGAGAGAGAGAGAGTGCAATAAAAAAAAAAAAGGCCAAACCAAAACATGCTGTTGCAGTCTGAGAAACTTTTTTCCCTATTGATCTTTAGATATGAAACCATAGCAGAAAGTTTTAACAAACAAGAATTCAAATCAGATGCGAGAAATTTTCACGGAGCCACTCTATTGATTCGCTCAAAATACTGCCCAGCAGTACCTTCCTGCAAGTGCCTGCAGAGCCGGCGATGCTCCCCTCGCCCGCACCCTGCGCAAGCTGGACATGGATTAGCAAACCTGAATTCACCGTGTGAAAGGAGAAGAAAGAAGCGCTTGGAATTTCCGAGTTTTGTTTTGCAATTTCACAGGCACATAACGCAAACTCATCCCCGCTGTAGCTCTCCCACCCTGTCTTGCTCAAGTGAGAAGCTGCTGCCAGGGCCGGGGACCCCGGAAAGGCGGGGGTAGCTCTATGCTAATGTTCCTGCGGCGTTCTGAACCCTGAAGCACTATCACAAAGCACACCTTCTGGGCAACTGGCTCAAAACTTATCGTGCAACCATGTAAAGCAGCCACAACCAGGCAGCAGGACTAGAGAAGGGAAAGGGGAGGCTCCTATAGATTTTACAGTAGAGCACACTGCTTTTCCTAGGAAACTGGTCGATATTTTAAAAACAGAATAAACTTCGTCATTCTCTTCTTTAACTTACGATAGCCACCCAAACTAAACAAAAGCTTCGCTTCCATGCCATCATTTCAGGCAAGATCCAACTTACTTCAAGGACATCCTTTAGCAACAGGCAGGAAAGCTGCTCAGTTAACATTCCTTTCTCACACTCCCACTGTACTTCATTTGAAAACGATGTGGAAAATCAGATCAAAAGACTAAAAACAGAAGAAAACGGCTACTTTAAAAAAAGATACTTTGAAGTGTTTTTGACCTGTTCGACCTACTAAAACCAAACAAAAAAAAGATACCAAATGTCAAAAGATGCAATCATACGAAGTGAAGATGTAAAAAAATCTCTCTCTGATTTTCTTTTCTCTGCTCACTTTAAGAAGTTCCAAATTGTTTCGCAGGAGGCCAATGAAAGACAGCTAAAAATCTAACGCTTCTCAAACTCCTTCTCTAAACTTCGAGCGGAAGTGGGAATAATATCGTAAGAAAAATAAATACGTTTACTGAGATGAGAAAGGGGATTATACTGAGGAAATGGCAAAACTCGAGTGCATTCAAAGCTCACAAAACTCAGTTAAAAACCCCAAATCGACTCTCAGGACCCAAATGACTTTTAAGAAATGTTTCGCAGAGCTCTGCGGAGCCAGTGCTGATCAATTAGCTGGTGTACGAGAAGGGCATCCAGGCGATTTCGGAAGCCGGGTAAATGCTCCCAGCGAAGCTCAACATCCCGCAAACTTTCCGCCCCGTTTCCAGGCGCGGAGCCCGGGACCCTGTCCCCGGCGGTGCCCCGGCGCGGCCGAGAGGCGCGGGCACGGCGGCGGCGGGGGCCGGGCGGCTGCTCGGCGGGCCCAGCGCTGCCGGCAC
>VYXF01004468.1:2023524-2057947 GCA_013397295.1 Polioptila caerulea
GCCGGGACCCTGCGGGCACCGCGCTCCTGCCGTGGGTGCATCGCGCGCCAAACTTTTATGCCCGTGTGTTACTTCCAGAGGAGAAACCTCTTGCAAACAAATGTCACGATCTTGGAATAAAAAGTATAGTTGCACAGAGGCTACAGACAAGGCTGTTTTTAATATCTCGTATATCCAGCGGTACACGTACGCTGTGGGCAAATGGTGGGTGTCCCCTGAGCTCCGCTCTCCGCGCCACTCCGCGCGTAACGCTGCTGCGGGCACGGAAAGTTACTCTGTAAAATAAGCTGAACCGGCAGAAGCGGGAGCACAGGCGTTTCTTTCCCTCCACCCTGACCCAACTAGTGCTCTCTCCTCCCACTCCCCCCTCTGGATTATTTACTCTTCTATAGAAGCTACTCCTTTTTCCCGTATTAATATTAACAAACTCTCTGTAAAGCAGGAGGCTGATCAGATCCAACTCATTTCAATTTCAAATGAGCCGGTAAAGCCTAGAGAGTGAGCGAGAGGAGAAAGGAGAGAGGGACATATCTTCCCATTCTAGGAACCGACTTAGTGGCGTTTTCTTCTCATTATTAAACGAAAGAGATTGTAAAACGTTTATCAATAAGGGTGGGGGGAAGAAGAACAGCCGCAAAATCCTACTAAACAAACGCATATAAACCGAAAATCCTCCCAGGTGCCACTCCAGTATTTAGTCAGCGTTGCAAAGTGGTCACTGACGCTTCTTTTCATTTCTGCACAGGGCGAGCCCCCTCCCTCCCCGCAGCATTCAGTACAGTAGATTTTAAGAAAAAGACAAACGAAGCTATCAGCGGGGATGATGTTGAAGAATGAAGATAATAATGTTGCTATAGGTGGTACTTCACATGACATTATTTTTCACTGAATATTTAAAGAGATGTTTCGGCAGAGATGGATACACTCAGCGCAGGCTGTCACCCTCCGTACCCTGAGACAGTGGGAAAGAAACCGAACCTGAACGCACAGACGCGCACTCGTTACTCACTGCTAGCCACACGTAGATGCACACAAAATACCCGCGCGGATCTATTTGCACATTTATGCCTGTATTTCTAACTGTATCAATCACTCCATTAGCTTCCTACGATTTCTAAACTAGACGATCTCCCAGAATTATTCCCGTTCACAATTTCATTATACTTTTGCCGATTAAGCTTGAGACAAATTTCCCCAGATGCGCAGTACCTTTGCTTCGTGGCTGGAAAAAGGCGGCCGTGGACAGGTAATTAAAAAAACAACACCAGCAACAACAAGACGCAAAAGAGTGGCTTAAAGAAAAAGAAATTAATTTGGAGAAATTAAGTTTTACTACTTTTTTTTCCGTTTCTCTTCTCCCTACTAGTATTAAAGCGGAGCCTGGTATTTCATCCAAGACCGATTGATTATTTATTGTTTGTTTTCCTCTCCTTCGCTGGGGGCCGGGAGGGGTGGGGAATGGGTGGGGGCAGAGCAGCAGTGCCAGGGCTAGAGAAAAATCGGTCTTTATTGTTGTTGATAGCAATACATCAATTAAACGTCATTGTCTCTAACAGAAGTTGTGAGAGTTCACAAGAGTAAATACTCTGATCCCAGGTTTTCCTTCTCGATGCTCCAAATGACAGTGTCATATTTTTTCCCTCCCCGCCACACCTTGGAGATTTTTTTTCCCCTCTCGGATTATTCTTTTTAATGGAGGTGGGAGGCTTTCTAATGTGCTTCAATGCAAATCAGCCTGGCTGCAAGACACCCGCGGTGGGATCGATCTCCAGTTCATTGAGATGAGCACTGAAGGGAGATGGTAAACAGGGGATAATTTGCAGTTCATTCTGCTGAGAGACGATTCCAATGAGATGCATCACACTAGACTGGATTATTGTTATTCAGGTTTGCGATCAGACACAACACCCATAGCACGATGGAGTTAAAAGCTGCACGATCCCCTCATAGTTATAAAACATCTTTAATAACGATCGGGGGGTGCGGGGGGGGTAACCCAATTGATTTCATGTTTTGTGCCCATGACCCCCGAGCCCTCCGCCCAAGCGGCAGCTCCGCGGCGGCGGCAGCCGAGGGTCGGGCAGCCCAACCTGCGGCTCCGCGCGGCACCGCGCTCCCCGCACCGCCCGCACGTCCACCCTGCCAAAACACCCACTTCCCACTTAGCAGGGCGCTTGGTCTATTATTTATGGAGCTTTTTTCCTTCCTCCTCTTCCTCCTCGTTTTCTAGGTTCTCTGTTCGCCTCTATTTTAAGTGAAAAAGCCACACTTCACTGGAGTTCCGAACGGCGCTCCAGCTGACCTCGCAAGTTCGCCGTTTGTCAGCTAACACAGGTTACATATATTTTAGAAACGTGCGTAATTAGGGGCTTCCAGATGCTGCAGTCAGCTGGGAACTTGGCTTTATGCTCCGATGTATAATAAACTTTTGAGACAGTCCTGGGGCGCAGCTACCCCGGGGCAGCGAGCACCAGCTCTCCGGAATTGTTTCATTATCAATAGCCTGGATCACGCTATTCACTCTGGACATTGCAAGTCCTGTGACTGTGTGGGTTTAGGTAGGACTACTTTTGTGGGCATGCCGTCAGCTTCCCCATTCCTTGCTCTCTTCTGCCTTTTTTTTTTTTTTTTTTTTTCCTTTTTTTATTGGAAATTTCCCAGGGGGAAAAAAGGGGAAAAAAAAAAAAAAAAAAAAAAAGGGGGGGGGGAAAAAAAAGAAAGCCAGCCAAGTTNTTTTTTTCCATTTTCTAATGGTAATTCTCCAGGGGGAAGAAAGAGGAAAAAAAAAAAAAAAAGAAAAAGAGGAGGGGGCAACAGAATTGAATCCTTTGCCATTATTACTGACAACTAATAATTGATCATTGCTCACAAACACAAGCTTTTACCCGCATAATTGAATCGTAAGCAATACGGGTGTAGTCAAAGGGAAAAGGAAAAAAAATAAATAGAAGGAAAGAACATCTCCCTTTCTGTCCCCTAAATCCCAGAGAATCGCGGTGATGGGGACTCCTCCGCCCCCGAGATAAAAATGACTAATGCCCTAACCAGCCAAGGTGGGATTATTTAACTCAATTCTTTCTTTACACATTTGCTGCCTTTTGTTTGACCTGATGGCTGGCAAATTTTTACACCTAGCTGTCCCTTTTGAGTTTATTGATGAAGGTGCTTCTGAAATGATTATCAGGAGATTTACAGCCATCACTACCCACCTACGGGAAAAGTAGTAAAATCAATCCCTCAATCAATCAGACCCCTCTGTGCATATCTTTTTAATCTGCTCTTTTAGCTGTTTTATTACAACATGAGCATTAAATATGTTTGTTTCAAATTTAACACGAATGCCTCCGAAGGACTCTGTCAATTTAGACATAAATCACGAAGTAAACAAGCTGGATGGAAAATTCTCTGACTCGGGCAAGAATGTTAAAACCCAAGGAGTAAAAAAAAAAATCTCCTGCATCAGTGTATGGGCAACTATTTTGTATGTACAGCCCACAAGGCAGGAAAACAACTAATAGAAATATAAATATGCAACACCGCAAAAGATTTCAATGCTCTTTTACAGGACTAGAGAGTGCTAGTAATTACAAATATTTTCACACCCTAAAGTTCATCATTATTTCCTCTGATATCTCTTTATAAATATATATATATATCTCAGAATATCTTCTTTCCAGTGTTAATTTTTTTTTTTTTAATTAGATACCATATACTTGAGAAAGTGTCTTGATTCTTGATTTCAACATTATTATTGACCCCAAGGTATCACTCTATCATTTATGTGCCTTTTTGGGGGGTTAAAAAATAAATTAGAGGGTATTTCATGTAGGCTGCTTAGGTCACTGATTTGTTACACAGTGGTCATCAGGTATGGACAGAGTGAATCTCTAAGTTCTATAGCAAACTATGATTTTTATTTGATGCCACAGGGGAAGTTTTCTCTGCAAGCCACATGCCTTTGCATCCCAGTTTAATTTTTGTTTAATATCCTAGTGTATCGCAGCCATATAAAGCCACCATGTGGCTCCACCAGGAAACCAGAAGTTTAGAAATGAAGCGACAGAGATTTCTCCAGCTTTAAGTTTAAAAAAAAAAAACCCAAACAAACCATTCTGAGCTGCAAAGACATCTTTCAAAGACATATTGCAAATCTCAGCACAGAAAAAACTCTGGATAGGACAAGGGAAAAAAAGACAATGAAATATGAATTATGTACATGTCAAAAGCAGAGTAATGAATAATTACATCTGATATCAGATGATGAGATATAACCTGCAATATTAGCCAACAATTCCTCCAAATATCTTGTTTTAAGGAAAGTGCCTTTATACAGTAGGAAAACTTCACAGTTTCTGTCACTGTTAATCTGGTATCTATTAATGGGAGCCTTAGTGTAAATTTTTATAAAATATTATCGTTATAATTTCTTTGTCAAACTACTATTTAAAATAGTATAAAATATAGAAATGGAAGTCATTTAAAAGCAAATGAAGAAGTAGGACCAAGGGATGTATTTTCCAGGATATTTAGAGAAAAATGAGTGTTCTGAAAAAAGTGCTCCCTTAGGATTGGCTTACCTTTAAATTAAAATCACACAAAAATTCTGCATTCTGTCAAAATATAGACACAAGGACAAAATTTCACATGAATATTTTCTCTGAAATAGAACCTGCAGACAATTTCTACAGGGTAGTCATCTAACGAAGTAAGACCTGTTGTCACAAAACGATTTACACTGCAAATCAGAGTTACAAAGTACACATGTTTATTTACATTTTAATGTTTCATTTTAAACTGGAGAATATGTAGTGATTAAAGTCTAAACATGCTTTAAACCTCAGGGGGAATGTTGCCTGTAGAGACTCAAATTTCTTGCTTAATGTAATGAACCTGACAACCCCTCTCCTTTTCATGACATATTTTTGATTCAAATACAGTGGAAGTATTTGTAAGTACATACATTTTGTTTGCATAATATTGAGGTGCCCTGATTAATGCATGGTGTTTACAACGTGAAAATTGTCATGCTCTCTGCATCAACACAAGGAGCTGGCCTGGCAGCAGCTAGTTGCAATAAAGTAAATGCCTCATGAATAATGTTCTGCTTTCCATGCCTGAGCCAAGCAGAATCCTCCCCATCCACCTTTTGCCCGCAGTTTGAGCCAGCCTGTTAAAAGAACTGGTCTGCAACAGTGCCATGCAGAATACAGCTCTCTGAGTGCAAATATGTCTGCTCACAGACTTGCACATGCACTATCTGGGTCCTGTAGGGAGCCCATTTCCTCATGGAGCAATCTGATCCCCAGCCACATTTTTGCAGTTTTCTTTTCTTCCCATTAATGATCATACAATGTTCAGATGGCAACAACAGCCATTGCCTACCTCAAAAGGTAACTCCAGGAGTTTCTGATTTCTTAGAAAAATTCCTCAGCAGAAAAAAAAAAAAAAAAAGAGTTGAGCACTGAACTACCAGCCAGCTCTACTGAACTATCAGCAGATACTACATCAGTGACCCAGAAAGAGCCTTGAAAAGTACTGCTTCATAAACCCAAGATCACACAGTTATCACCTAGAAAATGAGACTCACAGTTTCCTCTCCTTACGTAAGAAAAGCTCAAGTAACAGGATTCAAAGAGCAATCCTCACAAAGAGACTTAAAAGACCCTTCCTCAGAAATCCAGAAACCAGATTTGGGGTTAGAAAAATTGTTTCCATCCTTCATATGCTTTATATAGTAAGCCTGGACTTTCATCCTGCTGTACAAGCTATATCTTGAATCTCACCCTGAGCTACATGTTCTGTGTTTCAATCCTTCTTCACAGAACTTCAAATTCCCTCTCAAATGCAGTGTCCAGGGCTGCAGAACATGTCTATTTACATCCTTAAGCAGCTTTCTCCAGACTAGCTGGCTCTGCCCAGGACTGTACACAATCATTAAGCTCATCTGAGCTTGCTCCTAGCCACTGACACCCTAGAAGTACTGCCTGAGTGAGAATTTAAAGCTTGAGTAGGTTTTAGACAATGCTAAAGACATGTGGTGCAAAAATCATACATGCAAAGACAAATGTAGCCCCAACCAGTAATGGTTCAGCAATTCAACTGCTTGTCATGTACTGCAAACAGGCAAAACAAAAGAGGGAGAACTGTGCTTGAATAGAAGACAACATGGCACATTTAGGAATTACACCAAACACTATTGCTTCTACTTCCATTTGTAAAGAAGGATACTTCATTTACTCACTTCTGAAACCATGAAAAGACACTTTTTTCCTCAGAAGCTTGCAATGTAAGTGCCCAATCCTAAACATCATCAGTGTCACTCATCCTTGTGCAGGAAGCAGAGCATTGACAGCACAGTATGAGCAGTGTTTCAGTCTAGAACTGCAGATGAGTGGATTTGGAGCAGGGGCTCCAAATGCACTCTTTGGTGATCACTTTGGTGCTCAATAAAAACCAGGACCGTGGTTCCTCACTGCCCCACTCCCGGGCAGCCCTGTCCCACCAGCTGAGCCGGGGCAATGGGCACGGGGGCTCTCCCAGGCTGTGCTGCTCTGGCATTGGCACAAATGTTTGCATGACATCCTCACCAGCAAGGGATGGAAATCTCCTGCATGGGGCAACAATGCGTGGTACAGTAACTTCTTAAGCTGTTCCAGCTGTTTGCAAATAAAATATGCGTCTAAGCCCCCAGTCTATACAAACTGATTTCCGAGAGGAGCTGTATTTGTGTGAGTGTGCCAGATCGGGGCCATTACTAACTGCAGAGGAGCATAAACAACTGTTAGAGAGAGAAAAGATTTAGAGAAGACACCAGTGACAATGATTAGCATGTAAATCCCACACCTCTTAGTGAGAGCTCTCTTGTAACATGTTTAGTTGACAGTTGCACACCTTTGCACTCCCATATATTTTAAGGCTTGAAGTCACTTGTTCTGTCTCTCAAGATTACTCAGCCTGGCTTCTTCTGCAGTTAAAGCAGCTTCCATTTTCATGCTGCACAAAAGCACAAGCAATGCCATAATACATAAGAATAACAGTTTAATGGAAACATAGAGCCAAATGCATTGTAAATGTACTGAATTAAGTGGAATTAAAGAAAGGATAAATATGGTCCACTGCCTCCTCCAGCTTCAGTACTGTCCTCTCCAACACTGTACATATAATCTCACAGCACAAGAACATTGCTGTACTCACTCTGTGCAAGCAGGATCATTCACTTACTCTTTGTTTCAGTCCTAGAATTTTCAAACAGGAAAATTCAGTTTCAGGCAGCACTGTTCTCAAGGGGCTGCCAGACCTGCTGCTCCTTTGCCCCACTGCTGACAGATTGCTCCAAAGTGGGACAAGACCTGCCCATGTCCAGCGATGGCCACATTGAGCAGAAGCAATAATTAAACCCAGTGCAAAGGTAAAAAGCAAGATGGGTGTGAGGAGGGAGAGACAGGTATATCTGCATCCCGGGCCAGCACTGCCACCACCAGCCCCCAGAGCAGCAGCTGCCCAGGGCTGCAGAATGTTCAGTAACACTTTCTTATGCTAGAGACTGTGCCTTGTGAGGGGCCTACCTTTAATGTTTTGCCTAGAGCAACAAAATCCAGTAACGGGTGCTGGTTGCCACATTCAGGGAAGCCTGCAGGAACTGCTTGCTGCTGATTGGGAAAGCACTCATTGCTTCTTGAAGCAAAACAACTGTGACATTTTAGGAGTACAGCCCCTTAAACCACCTGTTCAAATCTGCTAATCGCAGGTAATCTTGGCTGCTCAAGTGGATTGCTCAAAGACAATAAAAATACTAAAAAGACAAAAACTGTTATTGGTAATTTGCATCCATCTTCTGTGATGTCACACTATAATTTTTGCAATAATTGTAACCAATAACATACTATGTAAAGTTTTCAAGAGATTGACTCTCCATTCAGAAATTAACAGTAGAATATGCTTTGCATTTCTTATTATTCTGCTTTCTTATTGTCATTCCCATAAAATCAAGCAAAACTATAAGTGGAATGTCCAGAAAGAGCCAGAATTTAATCTGGACGAATTACACAAAATATATCTGTCCTGGAAGTGTATCTGCTTTTAAGGGGTTATATATCACCACAGAGAATATAACATTCTGCACTTGAAGCATTGGCACATATTGACAACATTATATTAATTTCAGTGTAGAAAGCTGACATTGTTGGATACTGCTTGGAAATGTGCATGTTGTAAAACTGGGAAAAAAAGCTACAAAATTTGAAGTTAATTGAAAATACTTTCATTTTATAGCAAACCATATTGTAGATGTTTACATTGTATTCAATAAATATTAGCCATAAACCTTAATTTAACCCCAGATTTTGTTAGGCTCAAGATTTTTGGAAAATCCAGGTGTCATCCCAAACTTTGTACCCTTTTAACTGCCAGTCCCAGCCCCCATTTAGGTAGGCAAGTCCTCAGTGGTGTGGCCACACAGTCAAGGGCCAAAACTGCCTGGCCTCAGTGTGGCACTGGCCTGTTGTGCCTGTGGATCCCATGGTTTCAGGACATCCAGGAGGTTTGTGTGTAGAGCCTGTAAAAGCTTAGAAGAATACAAAGGATGTGTTGTAATGTTTCCCTAGAAGAATCTTTTTCAAGCCATGTGATGTTGCTGGATAGGGATTTATCCTATCCAAATAAAACCAGTCTCACTTTTCAATGCATAGAGCACAAATTCATCCAGTGGCTCAGCTGCAATGTGTTCTAGGTTCCTGGGAAATGAAAGGTTGGAGCAGATGATCTTTTGAGGTCTCTCCCAGCCATTCTATGATTTCATGACATGGCAACATGATTTTACATGGAACAATATTATTCACACACTTGCTGCTTTATTATATCTTTCAAAATCAAATAATCAATATAATTTGGGTCTTATTGCTGAAAGAATGAAATTGCTTGACTGACACATGATAGTGAACTAATGACATTAGAAGCTCTGGCTCTTTTATTTCTCTTTTGCTTGCAAAAGAGAAAAAAAATCTGGATTTGTTCTGAACAGAATTGCAATACTGCAGGCTAAAACTTTTCTTCTCAATCTAAAAACTTTCCTTCTCAATTTAAATTCATTTTAAATTGTTATACTTTACAAACTTCCAAATGGGATTCTAATTGTTGACAGACATTTTACATTACATGTGTCTATCACTTTGATTTAATATGCATTTTCAATGAAATTTAAAAAAGGCCTCTAAGGTGGCAATTTAACAGCAAGACATGCTGTGAATTTTAGATATAAAAAATATCTAGTTTTCAAGGGTTTTTTGTACATGTGAAAATGGCCCTCCAGAAAAAAAAAAAAAAATAAAAACCAGAGAACGTCTGCATGGCTGAGTTATCAGAAGCTAAATATCTCCAAGAACATTACCTACTGTTTTAATCAATCACAGTCATCAGAGGCAAACCAGGTTTTACATTTATGCAGCTTTTCAGTAATGCACTTCAAAAAGTATTAACCATAAAAGTAATAGAATGTATTTGGAAATCCTATGTCTGGTTTATTACATCTCATGACCTGATTTAATTTTCTTCTGCAGAAAACCCACATTGAAATGTCTGTAAGTAATAGGTACTTGTTGTCAATTTTGATAAGAGATATTTGAAAGGGATGCCAAATGTATTGTGAAAGATAAGAGCACAGCAGTTTTTCTGTGTCCCTAAAAGAGTGGAAACCAAACTTAGGAGAGCACACAACTACAGAACAGACCTGTTCTATATCATGCTTACTTTTGAAAACATCAGAATTGTAGTTAATGTTTAAACTCTAGGCTGTAGACATTGACAGCACAGTGGCAACAATTCTCTAACTTAAACTTTTTAAACCAGAATATTCACTACTTTTAGATTCTTGCATGTGTTTCATAACATTAATAAAAACATATTGGGCTTGGCTTATTTTATATAAATAGCTTTAGATATCTTGTTTAAGAGGTCCTGCAGGGTGTCCCAAAACCTGTACTTGATGGCAAGAATAAACATTCATTAAACTTCAAAGGCTGCCAAAAAGTCTAGTTATTTTGATTTAGGGGAATCATTTAAATTAATCCCTCAGCTTGTGTAGAAAATATGTAATGTAATCCATTTCTCTGTCTCCAGCTTCAAGTCACATTGGAAAAAAAGAACTACTTTACTAATATTTTCTGTTTTGAAAAACTGGGGGAAAATCAAGACTTCATAAATTTTTGAAGAATTCTGGCTTAGTGACATTAAGAAACAAATATTATAATACACAACTGTGTACTTACATCTCTGTGTAACTGCTGTTAAACTTATATACACAATGGAGTTCTTCAATGGGAGCAGTAAAACCAGATTTTATGTTTGTGTGTGTGTGTGTGTGTATCTGTAATCTTTTCTTTAACAAAAGAATCAGGTTTTTTGAATGGCTTTCTGCCTTACCACCCCAACTCAACTGTGTGCTGCAGTGCTACAGAAAACTCACAGTCACCTTTGTAACAGATCTTTTTTTGCTGAGGCCCTCTTAAAATTTGAGAGAAACCTTAGTATGATGAAAAGCTTGGTTTAAATTTATTTTTTACTTTAAAATGAATACACTCCATCTGAAAGAAGCATGTAGAGCACACTGTGTCAGAGGCACCAAGGAAAAAAACTAAAAGGAGGGAGCAGCTCAGCTATTGTAAATCACTGTAATGCCACTGAGGCCAATTTAGACTCGCTGAGGTTGTGGCCTAATATTTGTGCTGAAATGTTGCAGCTATAGCTGTATCCCTGAGCTGTATAAATATTTGTTGAAAGCTGACTGTTAGGGTGCAAGGGGTGGATTGCTCATCAGCAAATAGTGAGGGCCCTTGTCTTTTCACCTTTCTTAAGGAAACCTTCTCCTTTTGAGGGCTGGGAATTTTGACTGAGTACATGTATGATTCTTCTTACTTTGTGCATGGGTTATTCCCTGTGCAGTGGAACAGGAATTTCCATCTGGACTTTTGAACTTGCACCCGCCTGAGTGTCCAGCCCTGATTCATGCCATGCACTGTACATGAATGACCAGCAATGTTTACAAAATGAATTAGCTTGACTCCAACTCTCCAGCCAGAAAGTAATCAAAGTGAAGAGCCAAGCTATTTCTGAAATTCCAGCTTCCCTAGCTAGAAACTGCATGCTCTGTCTCGCTAGTCAGGGTATTAATGTAGAATGTACATGTTCTATACTGGAGGACAATTAATAACAGCAGTGATTCTGAGCAGTCGACAGACATTAACTATTCCACCCCCAAACTGCTCTTGTGTGATGGGCAAGTCTGACTGCAGCATATGGTACAGAGAAAAAAAAAGAGTGAAAATATCTATATCAGTAAGTGATTATTCTACCAGTTGTAGTATGTTCTTTCTGGTTCTTCTCCCAAATTAAATTCCAGTTAACATTTTATTTAACTTCTTTTGAATGAATACGTGCATTCACTGACATATTCAGGAATCTTCCCATGCAAATATTTTTAGTAGGGCTACTCATAATTGGTATCCCTAAAATCTTGGAAGTTTTATTTTCTCATCCTAATTTAAGCATTTAGAAACAACAGAACTATTTTTAGAATAATCTCATCCTATAAAATATATCAACCTTTGCTAAATTTAATATAAAACACTGTTGTGAAAGAAGGCAATGTTATATTTTGTTTGGGATGGTCTGAAACTCAAAATGTATCACTGAAATTTCCCCCTGAAAACAAGCCTCCTGATCTGAAAAGCTCACACCCTATAAAGCAGGAGATGTTTCAGAGCCAAATTGTTTGCTCCTGTAAATGGTTAGAGCTCCACAGAGGGGGGATATGAAATAAGGCTCTGTTGATTTTACAGCAGAGTATCTGAACCGCTTCCCCTGCCCTAGTCAGCTTAAAGCAAAATTAAAAGAAAAAATAAACCTCAATTAGCATGTGAGCTCTTCATTGGCAAATTGGCATAACTCCACTGGATATGTGACTCAGGCAGAGTTATCAGGACTTACCACCAGGAAGATCTTGGCCATGGTATTTTAATGGTGATTTCATGTGGGTGGGTGAGAACCTGATTCTTCATCCTTATTCAGGCTGAATACTAGAATGCACTACAGAGCTATAGATCAGTTGAGAAATTGATCGTTTGCAGGGAGGGAGGCTAAAGTGGCTCAGTTATTCCAAAATTAGCAACTGCTGGTGTGGTGTATAGCTCAGGCCAAATGACAAGTGAATGATGCTGCCCCACACCTCTCCATCTATATCATACCTACATCCACTCCCTGGTGACTTTTATTTCCAGAATAAACTAGCAAATCCAGGACTGACAAATAATATCTGAATAAAATACCTTGGCAGGATATCTTTAACATTACCTAAAAATCAGAGGTTAACAAATAGTTAAATTTAGCTGTAGCTTCTCTTAAGTAGTTTGAACATAAGTCAATATTTTCATCTTTTGTTGTCTCAGGGTTTCTACAGGAGCAGAGAGAATTCCATCAATGATTTCTCTACACTTTATAGTGTAGAAAAATTATGCCTTTGTACTGTTATCCATCCCTTATCTAACATGTTATCATCGGTATGAAAATAGCTAGCAGTCCCTTCAGCCTGCTGCAGTATCAATAGGAAGAATGACAGTGGCTAGTTTGCACACTTGAAATGGTTTATTTGTTGCAATCCTGTGCACAAGATGTTTATCAGTAAGCACCAGACAGCCATGCAGAAGAGGGAGCCTTAATTCTGTCTGAGACAGCCTCTTATTGCTATTGATAGTTAGCATCAGTGTCCAGTCTGAGAAATGGAAGTGCTGCAGGCAACTTCAGTCAAGACACCCTATTGATCTACTGCTTCCTCTGCGTCCCTGAAGCTAGAGAAGAAAAATAAAAAGGGGAGGAAAAGCTTGCTGTACAAGGGGCAATGCAGCAGTCTGTGTCTGGCCATCATTCAAAGGGGTGTGTATGTGCATGGATATTCCTGATATTCAGTACCTTAGACAACTGTAAATCACAGGCACAGCCGTGATAAATATAAATGTCAATGTGTTGGAAATGTCCTTTATATAAGAGGTGTCACTAGAACTACATTTTTAGCATGAAACATTTTTTCTGCTTTTTATTTTTCATTGACTTATTGTGCTTCTGTTATATCCTGTCTAACACAATCAATCTAAAGCATAATATCTGAGAGTTCTATTCATAAATAATACATATTTAGGTCATTTTCATTTGTATCCTACAATGAAGATTTACAAGCCAGAAACAAAACAAGAAACAATGTGTGGAATGCTCTTATTCAGTGGATAAGAATATATTACTGTGATCAATTAATCTGCTTTTCTCTGCATTAGGTGGACATCTTTATGGTGCATCCATAAGGGTTTATAACTTGGGAGAGACAGAATCAGCTCTAAGGCTCTAACATAAAATGCCTGTACTCAGAAAAGAGAAACTTTTCCAAAGTTATTTGCTTGGTTGAAGCTTTTTTCCCATTGTTGTTGTTGTTTTTCAATGGGAAATATGTTAATTTTGGCAAACTCAACCACAGCAATAACTTATCCATCAACACAGTATGTTACTCTGCCCTACATTCTACCTCTCATGTTAAATGAAACAAAAAATTGACTACAATAATTCTGGGGATTTTCATAATACTATTCATTCAAAGATAGTCCCATTTTACTACAAACCACACGATTCATTCTGCAGGAGGGAAGACTGACACACAGAAAGGTCCTAGCTCAGTTATTAGGGCCAAGAATTACTAGGCAAAATTAAGTAAAAAAAGAAATAAAATCTGTGCATAGAAATTGCAGGAGCAACAAGAGATGAGAAAGGAAGACTCCAGTTGGTATTGGTTTGCAGCATAAGAGCCTGCAGCCCCTGGTGCAGGCACCAGGAGGGCTGGCACTCTGATCTTGGCCCACCCACGCCAGAGGAGCAGCACTCAGGGCCCAGATGATTGTCAATCTGCCTGCACAGAAAGAAGCAAAAGTGGTGAGTTATGATCAGCCAGAGCTACTTTAGGAAGCAAAGTCAGAACTTTGCAAGCAATATAAACTGTTGGGAGAAAGTGGGGGTGAATGGTGGGAATGGGGACAAGGCTGGTCACTGCCACAGTCCTCCCTGTTTGCCTCAGAGATGCAGCCCAGGCTCTGCTCAGACTCTGGGACTCAGAGTGGGTTATTCATTAGTTTTTCAAATCTGGGAATTTGTTACAAGTGCATCTCAGATAAAAATTGAAATGAGTTTTGCAACTATGGCAAAAAAGCAATTTTACATTTCATAGACCTTTTAAACCCCTTTTCAATAGAAAATAAAAATAACAGTAAGGGGGAAAAAAGGCTACATTTCCATTCCCATTTTTATAGTTTTACGTTGCAGATGTTTCTGGGTCAGAGGTGAACATGTCTTTAAGTGTCAAAAGATGCAATAACCTGAGTCAAAAATGGCCCAGTCCCCAGAACCGTGACTGTGTGCCAGAATATCCCCACCTCAGAAGCTTGCTGGCAGCAATGTGCTCCAGGTGTCTTACACTATGCAGACCTGGTAGTCATTTTAATATTTTCCATACTCATGTAAATGGACTTGATGTGTGTTCATCAAATGTGGGAAAATCCCACAGAATTGTGTGCCATCTGTTTATAGGTAAAAACTCTGCTTTGCTGACAATCCAGTGCAAAATCAGAACACAGAATGAAAGCAAGCATGCTTTTGTTTTGTTCTGGTTTGGTTTTATAAATCTGAGGCCTAATGTCATATTAAAAACCCAACAAAGTTCAAAGGTTCATTCTGTTTGGATAGCAGTACTGTCCTTCTCAGATGTGTGGATATTAGCTGAGCTACGCAGAGCCCTTAAATCTGCACCACGTGGCTACAACTTGCAAGCAAATGAAACCCTGAGCACACCCAGGAGTCAGCGGGACCTGGGGAGGCTGCAAGGGCCACAGCTTGGGCAGCCGGGTGTCTGCACTGGTGCCCTGAACCAGGAGCCTCTGTGAAACACTAGCTGACAGCATTTCAACACGTGTGGTTGGCCTCAAGTGAGAAACTCAAGCTGAAGAAAAAAGGAAAGGCTCATTTTGAAAAAGCATCACCTTATTTTATTTAACACCTAATATTGGATTTGTTTTTTTTTTTTAGAATTAAAGCCAAGTTTAATTCAATTAATATGGTAGATGCCAATGAAAGTGTACATCTTTGTTATTTTGGTCTGTTTTAAACAAGACTGTTGGACAAAAGGCATTTATGTCTGAGCTATAAGGCTGTGGCCACAGAGATTTTCCACATCAGTTGATAGACATTGACTGGCCATCAGAAGAGGAATTTGATTTCTGGTCCTTTTACACTCCATGTGGAACACGTGCTTACACTGTTCTACAGAGAACTGATAACCAGACCTGGGAAACTTATACCTGAATATGAATCAGATGTCAGAAGATGATGTCAAAGTGTTTCAAAAGAGTATTTTCATTACACTTTCCATTGAGTGAGTCTTGGGTGAAAGAAGAGTTAATGCAGCTGGCAAAGGAGAAAAACATCAGAGGAAAATAAACTGATAAAGCTGATCAAATCCAGACATATTCAATCTAAAATCTCAGATGCAATTCAAGGTATGCTGGAAGATGCTACAGCATCAAACACTTTTAAACCATCCACTACAACCTGAGAAGAAGACAACCCAAAATCTCTGTAGAGAGATGCTCTGGGTGTTCACTCAGAAAAGCAGGTCAGTCTATCTCCACTGAGATAGGCTCTGCTGCTTTTCACTGGCTTAACCCTGCCCCTAACAACCCAAAACTGATATTTTAACCTTGCCACCAGCATTGTACTGAGGTGTAGAAGTTGAGAAAGAGAGTTTGTAAGTGCCTGTGGTCAGCTAATTGGGAAAACAATCAGTTCCCTGCAGTATAATTTGGCCCATTTGCCAAAAGAGACAAGTTTTATATGTTCAATCACAAAAGTGCAGCTCCTCCAGTAATGTGGCTGAGACATTTACTTTGAAAACTGAGGAATCTTATTTTCAAGGTCAAGCTGAGGTTTCCTGGATTCAGACTAAGATACTTTGTAAGGCCAAAGAAATATTTACTGGGTTCTAGGGAGCAGGGAGTAGATATGTAATTTGAACATATTTCAAGTCATCCTGGGAGGTCTTTTTGTTTTTACATATGTCTCCTCAGACAACCTTTTTTTTTTTCCCTAAGAAATTGGAAATGAAGAAAATTATGACATTTTTTGTCACTACATTTCAGTTGGGCCATTTCCTGCATTGATCCAGAGATCCTGCATTATTTGCACCCTTTCCAGAATGTATTTCTTTCCAGTGAATCATATAGACAAATTTTGTCCAAGGACTGCCATTCTGTGTGTTGAACTAGAAGGATTTTCTGTATAAGGCAATGATTTTCTTTATGTGACCTTTGACAGTGGGAGTGTTGGAGGACCAATGGTAGGTGGGGCTTCACAGGCAGTCATAAATTAAGAAGCAGCATTTTACAAATGAGCTCCACAATGAGTAAGTGATTGGAAGATGTGCTACCGCTTGCTAGAGATTAACATCCAAACACAAAAACTATCACCTAGCCCAGGAATGGCAGTAAAAGGTTAAAAGAAATATTCCATATTATCAATCATATTAAAAAAAAAAATAGAGAGAACTTCTTACAGCTGCCAAAGGAGCTTGGGAGAATTAATGTGTTGGTGTCAAAAAGACGAGAATGAGAGAAATAGGACTGCAGTGATTGCCAGAATCTTACTTGCCTGCAGAGATAACATTGGACATTCAGTTTAACTAGGCAGGTGCCAAGAATCCTCTTGTGGATGCTATGGAGAGGCTTTCAAATATCAGAATGTTCACTGACCCCCATCGTCTGGTACTTCCTACGGTTTCAGAATTGCTCATTAAGCCAGGGAAACCTCCAGTGAGGTGTGATTACCTGAAAACAGACTGGAGCTAAAGAATCAATGTTTTAAGTAAAATAGCAATTATAAAAAGATCTACAGCTCCTTCCATGTAGTCAGGTAAATTAGCAGGAGTGGCATAAAGTACCTAAATTGGAGAAAGAGTGGAGAAAGGGGGAGTGGGGGTAAAAGAAGGTCCCTTGGGAGATATCTGATAGGATGCTTAGCCTGTGTAGAGGGCAAAAGGTTAAGTGAAAATGAGATGAAGGAATGATCAGATATAGTCAGATCAGAGACAGTTAAATAAAGGAAAGTGCTAACCTAAGATAAATGTGAAGAAACGCCCTTGTGCTGAGTGTGTTGGTGTGGCTGTACTTCAGCAGCCCAGGAACAGGAGGGGAGGAATTGCCAGTTCCCAACCTACACCAGCCCTAGCTGAAGCACTTCCAGCAAAGAAACAGAAGGGATATGGACATAAACTAAAGATTGCTGTCTGCCACTCCAATAATGTAAAAGGACATTAAAGGGCCTCTGATTACATCTACACCTTTTGCAGGTCACTTTGGACAGTTGGTGTGATATAAATTATCCTTAGTGATGAGAAAGTCAGGCCAGTGCCATCTGTGTTTTTGGTCAGTGAGAATGATGTTGTACAAAAAATATCGAAACAAAAATACTGAGAATTTTTTAAAAGCTCCAAACTTTGTTGGTTGGCTAATGCTTTCCTGGGTCAAACAGCTTTTAGAAGGTGTTTCCATAATAACATAACAAAATCTGCTTGAAAGAGTTGCATAATATAGCAAACAAATGCTTGGGATACATTCGATAAGAAATTTCATCAAGTATTTTGGTAAATCATTCTTAGAATTCTCAGCAAAAAGGACCTGAGATAATATATTGCACCAGGAAGCTCAAGAAACATCTGTGGTGACCAAGTCTGGAAATGACCGCAGTATTTTGTTCAAAAGCCTTTGGTGGCTTACAACCTTAGATTTCTAAATGTCAGGAGGAAAATTCAGACTCTTAGACACATAATTTATGACACTCAGTCCTTTTTTTTTTTTTTTTTTGTTTCCTCAGGAGCTTAATTAACATATACAAATAGACCTGGCAATTAGGAAGTTGGAGCTTGAACTCAGCTGCTAAGTGCTAATACCTGGGGATAAGCAAACACGATTCCTGAAAAGAAATTTTTGTACTCTCCACGATTTGGTGCTACAACCTTTTGAGGTGAGAGAAATTGTGAGTTCTCCACCAAGAGTTTGTTTAATCCCAGAATTCCCTAAATCCAGATGGATTGCTGCTGAGGAATGCTGCTGGTCCAGGTAGCCCAGCTCGCCAACTGGAGATTGAGATGCAGATGGAGCTGTGGGTGGGAGCCCGAGACAAGAGGCCGAGAGGTGCCAGCCCTTGGGATAACAAAGGCACGAAGATGGGGGATGCCAGCCAAGTGAATGGACACGGAGAGACACAGCAGGAGCCGGGAATCACCCATCTTTTGGTTAACAAAGGAGACGGACGACGCCAGCGAGGTGAGGGACACGGAGAGGAGGGCGGGAGCCGAAGAGCGAGGCTTGCCTTGGGAGAGGATAAAAGGAATCAAAGTGCGGGCGTTCCTTGGCTGGTGCCCTCCTCGGAGGCTCCAGCTCGGGCTGCTCCTGTGTCGCTGCGCCGGGAAGAAGTGTTTTTAGGGAACGAGGCAGCTGAGACTCCGCTGTGGGAAGCCAGGGGTGGAGCCGGCTGCGAGCGGGACCCGCCGGTCGCTGCGGCTGCTGCTGGGCGCCCGCCACGGCTCTCCGGAGCGCTCACACCGGCAAGTTTCCTTAACACCTCTTATCTTTCAGACTAACACAGACCCCACACTCATTTGTCAACTCTAAGCAACTATGGAAGAAGTCTGAGTCTGTAAATGAGGAGTTCCAAATGAAAGAGGTGGTTGAGGCATTTTGACCCTATTCAGTCGAGGTTAGGTTTCCTCTGAACTATACCTGTTTCCTTGTCTAACATTTTAGACGCCTCCCAAGTGTCTATCGACAGAGTTTGTAAGTGGCATTACACAATGAAGAAGAAAGCAAGCTGCTCCCAGCTCCCCCTCTGCTCACGCGTTACAAAGCAGAGTTCCAGAGGGAGAGACAAAAGAGTGTTTGGGTCCCAGTTGTGTGCCCATGGGAAAGGAGTGGGGAGAAGAGGCCAGCAGCTCCTAGAAACAGGGAGGGGAGAGCACAAATCAGCTTTCTGAGCCAGCAAATGATGGATGGCTAAATGCCAATTTAGAGAAATACATAGAATGGTGTTTGCATTGTTGTAAATATTAAAGGTTATTTTACTTCTAATTTTTTGTGGTAGGTGTCCTTACTTCTTCCTCACAGAAACCCTTGATTTTCACTTGCTTCATACTTAGATGTGCTTGTCATACCCACAAGGTGATTTCAGTTCTCGGATGCCAGGAAACCTCTCTGCTGATCAAAACACAGCTGCACAGGCTCACTGGATCTATTCATGGGTGCCACACGACTGGGGTACGTCTGTCTATACCTGTGAAAATAGATGTAATTAATATAATAGATATAATACATGAATGCAAATCCAGACTCTAAAAATGACTTATAGTAAGAGAAGGTTTTCATTTGCCAAACCATATCAAAATATCTGAATCATTTAGGCAATATACAATCTACACTTGGACTACTGCTGCTGCAGTGACATCAGCACCCTCTTAGTCTATTTTTTTTACAATTGAGGTTGTTTTTTAGTGAAAGATCCTAAAGAACACAATTTTAAAACATTCTTTAATTAGGTTTTTCCAGGCTGTCACCTCCCAGCAACATTTAAAAAGCTCTTTCCATCACTTCCCACAAGTTGATTTGACATAGGATGTCGAATAATAACACTACACGAATTGCTATTCACTGGACACTGATCTTATGGTTGGAACAATGAAAGAGCAACTGTCTATCCATTTGATATAAAATTCCTGCAGTGTAAGCAAGAAAACAGAATATTTTCTTATAGATAACCTTTTTGTCCATTACAGAAATGTATATCAACTCCTTTAGTATCAAATAACAGGCAGTTTCTTCAGAATGCTTTATTAATAGATTTTGTATTACAATTTTCCCTTCTTCATTTTGACATTTATTTCTCCTTTAATGAGTCAAAATGCCTAGCCAAGAGCTCTTGGTTTTAAGTGTGTTCTTAACATCAGCATATTTACTGCCACATTCAAGCTAATAGGCTTAACTTATTTCTTTGAGATCTTTGTGGAAAAAGAACCAAGCACCCCAATTTTTAAAAACTGATGTAAATGGAAACTTTGACTTTAGTGAGACTGGAAGACAATAATGCTGCTTCATCATCATCTGAACATTCAGTATTACAGTTCTACTGCCAAATATCCCAAATATCTGTGATAAGTGCCTCTTCTTGTAATAAAAGATACTGAACAAAAAGCAGTTTAACTGAGATTTTGAAGTCTTGATTTGCAACAGTCCACTGTGAACCCTTAATTTTATTTCCTTTTGTATTGTGCAGGCAAACAATAGTTGTAGCTTTCGTCATGAGCTCAAGCAGTACATTTTAGCAGACTGAGCTTAAGCACATGCAGATGGGTGCAACACCAATTTTTTAAAGGATATTATAAATCCATCTGTAAGCCAATTAATGTAAGAACAAAAGAGCATTTTTTTTCATAATTGTGGGTAATTTTGAGCAAAGTTTCAATGACTCCTCCCAGAAATCTACATGAAGCAATTGCAGGTTTTGATTATTTTTCATTTCTGACTCTTAAATCACATCAGTGTGAATCCCATTATCAATGCAAGACAAAAACAACTGCAATAGATTTTCTGTAAATACCCTGATTTTGTCTGCCAGCAGAAGAGGCCATACACAAGTTATCTGTGGATTTGCTCTTTGCTCATTGGTGACTGAAGGGCCATTTCCACCTTCCTCAGTGACACAGGGCCGAAGCTCACAGCTCACCTGGCTGTGCCTTGCTGGCTCACAGGTGCCTGTGTCAGAGAAACTGAATGCACCCCTGAAGACTGACTAGGTCCCCCAAAGTGTTTCTTTATTCAAGACGTCTTTGAGTATTTATGGTGTTTCTGACTTTTTTTTACATGAAATCAGGAGATAACATTAGCTTGTTTCCCTGTTTGCTTGCACGAGGAAGAAAAAAAAATATAAATTTGTTTAAGAGCAAATGAAATAATTCCATCTGCCTGCCTGATTCGATGTTTTCAACTCAATTTCTCAGTTTCTCTGATGAATGACCCAGTTCTTCCCAGGAATATGCACTGCTTAAATGGTGGACATGTGCTACAATAATAACAATTATAAATAATTACTCTAATAGGGTGAATGAGTAATGTCAGTTAGTTGATGTGATGACATTTCCTTGACAAACTCCAGCTTTATGGAATTTTTCATTTTTAAGTCTAACAGATTTCTGATATCTTTTGTCAGGCAACAGTGTGACTTGACCACCTCAATTCATAAATCTATCCTGATAGATGCATAAAGTAATGGACTGCTCCTACTTAAATCAAAATTTCAACCAAAACCTAATGCAGAACTAAGTTTAGGCTTAACTGTAAAGACATAGTCATAATAAAGCAGATTTTCTGGTGAATACTTATTAAATAATTTCATTGCTTTTTTTATGAGGAAATTTTAAAATAGAAATGTTGGTGTGCACATGTAGTTTGTTACACACTGTCAAATCAAACTCTGGTTCAGGACAACACTTCAGCCTGTCAACCTCATTATCCTCAGACATCAAATATGATGGACTTGCAGACATGTCTAAACTTAATTATCATTCAGAATAGAAATGTTTTACTGAATTGAGGGTTAAACTGAAGGCATGCTCTTAATCCACAGATGACAGAGCTTCTTGCTGAAGTAATATGTACATGATATTACATGAGACTAAAATATTTGGTGTCATAATGTTACTCTTGGAATTAAATATCTGTAAACCTAATTCTTAATGCTCTCAGACCAGACATTTGTTTTTTAATTTTGCATTTGATTTTGTTTCTTTCTGCAACACGACTGTAGAGAGAAAGGAATTCAAGTATCATGCAGCAGACCAGTAGTACACTTTTCAAGTCTGCTGACAAAAAATCCACAGGCCCGCTGAAATAACAGGCACCAAGTTTGTGATGATTCACATATGTCTCTACCATATTCTGTTAGGAGGTATGGATGACTTTCATCCACTGTGGTATAAAGACACATCAATATTAAATCTGGGCTTACCCCTCAATTTGCTGCCACACTTTCCAGTCTGCAGTTGACCTGTGATAACTCCTTGCTCATAGAGAGAGGAAGTCAGAAGCAGTAATGACCCAGAAGTCTCCCAGACCTCCTGCAGGGGCAATGTTTCCACAGTCAAAAATTTTCAGAGGAGAGCTCAGTGCTGTGTTAAATTAGGTACTTAACGCAGGAAAATGTCTGAGGAAGTCACAAACCAAAAGCAAGGCTAGTTTTTGTAAAACCCCCAACCAGACGCAGCCACCAAGTGACCAGAGTTCTGTACTGGATATTAACTTACCAAGTTGTTTCTCCATGCACATTTACTTCTTCTTGAGCCCATGAACATTTTCTGGAGGGGCAGCCTCCCAGCCATTGTTCTCTTGGTCAGACTTGAAGGCCTGGCTGTGTCAAGGTGCTCTCTGCTGTACAGTTGTCCCTGCTGCCTGGTGCTCAAGCTCACAACTGTCCCACTTGCTCTGAGAGATTCTTCACTCATGTTTGAGCAACAGTGATGTCACTGCCAGAGTATGTCAGTCACTGACATCTTGGAAACAGGGGAAGGAAGGAGACAGGCTGCAAATGCCAAGATTAAATAAAACCAATATGAATATTCTTATCACCTTTTGACAAAAGGCTACAGGAATTTGGAAGCAAAGAGTGTTGTGCAGCTCCACTGAGTTAGGTCAGTATAAATGGTGTCTTGGAGTATAAAAAAAAGGCATCAGACTGGTAATTTCTAGTTAAGTACTGATAGTTAAGTCAGAGAATAGAATCCTGTAGGTATTTTGGCAAGTCAAAATTTTACCCAGTTAACACATGCTGTTTAAAATATCGGGCTTTTAAAAGTGGGATTTTCCTGTTTTGTTTTCAGACTCAAATTTTCAAATATTTGACAAGTTCCTAAACCTGCTTGTAAAAATCCCCAAGTCATGAGCCAGTCGGATAAAAATCTGGTCACTGTAAAAAGGGAAGGGGGAAGGGTAGGGAAGGAAAGGTTCGTTGATAAGTTTGCTGCACTATTAAAACATTTAACCACAGCCTGGAGCTCAAATCAGCATTCATGTGAAGTTCCTATTTATTAGAGTGTATGAAGAGCATTCACCAAAATCGTGTCTTGTTTTTGAAAGAGATGCACCCCAGTAATTATGGTGTTAGACCAGATCAATTTCTTGGGAATACGGAAAAGTGAGTGATAAACACTGTTGGGAACTGTGCTCTAGCCCATTTAAAGAACACACTTCTGTTGAAAATAAGCACTAAAATAACAGTAGAGAATGGATGAGGGAGAAATCATAAAAGCATTCATCATGCGGAATCCAGGCTCATGTTGACTTGTCTAAATCTATATAAAGAAAAAGGCCTGCAAGTGGCTCTGAAAGTGATGGGAACCCATGCTTCAAACACATGTCTTGAAAGAATGTCAGAAATCTCGTTCCCCTTTTGGCTGTGGTTACAGATGCTTTCTCTGGACTGCGAGCTCACCAGTTTCACTTGTCTGGAGCACTCAAAAATACATTTTCTCCTGGAAGACAGTCTGCATATGCTTACAATAAGCTTTAACCAAATTAAATGACTTTCACTTCAGGATAAATACTTTCAAGTAAGTCTGTTAGCGACACTCATAGTAAATTGTTAATAATTAGTTTTTCCAATCTACTTGAGTTATACTAGCAAACACAATCACTCCTAATATATTTATACTCAGGATAAGTCCTGCCTCCCTCTACGCCTGTGGAAGGCCCAAGGTAAAAGGGATATATTCTGCTGGAGAAACACATGAGGCTCAGGTGGGTGATCCTGCTGGTTTTGTGTGTCTCTGAACTCTGCTGGCTGGGCAAGAGCCAAGAGAAGCTGCCTGCTCACCGTGGATATCTGCCCTGCTGCTGGGGCTGGAGCAGGGCAAAGTCTGCAGCTTTCTGGCCACGAAATATGTAAGTTACAAAACATGGAAACTCTCAGCTCTGCAAAGCCAATGAAACCACATTTTCCTATAACTGTGGCTTCCCCTTTCTGCAGGCTACCCACTCATAATGGCTTGTTGTAAATTACACAATGGTGTCTCTAGAGATGGGAAATTCTTTTTTTATGCTTGTGAACGTAACCCAACAGTGGGTCCTCTAACGGGACATTTCAGGGTCTTACTGGAAGGACAACAGTCACACCAATACCTCTCAGTACCCTTCTGCTAAACCAAAATACAGAAGTATGAATTAGAATTATGTCTATATTATAAAGAAAATAACCCCAAAATTGTTACCTTCAGCAATTTGGTTACTGGAAAATCTCTAGAAACAGCTGAGCAAAGCTCCCAGTGATTTGCTCGCTAGGTCCCAAATAGTACTGAAATGCAATCCAATTATTATTAGAAATTATCTGCTCTATTTTTGTGTAATTTTCTTAACAACTCTGAATACCTAAACAAGTACTGCAGCAGACCATAAGACCCAGCTCTGGCTGAGAAATCTGCATGCATTGCATAAAATGTATGATTCTACAACTCATTAAGTCTAATTTATGGCATATGTAATTAAGCACCTTTGAATTGAACCTAGGTCTCTAGAGATAATAACACTTAGAACTTATATAGGGCTTTTCATCTTCAAAGTGCTTTACAAACATTAACTAATTAACAACATAATAAGACATGAAAGGCGAAAGTACTTACCCATAGTGCTGCATAGCCTCTGTATAATTCAGATTTTGATGTTTTTCAGTGCAAGACTCAGTCTGGGTGCACAGAGAGGATTTACCAGGTTCCCTCCACAATCAGAAAATGATTTTGTGGACATCATATCTCTGAATTCCCAGAGTCCATCCCTTCTCTGCTATTTATTGCTGAGTTGGAAGAAACAGCTCCCAAATGTGAAGGAAGGTATGGAAACTGACAGTTCACAGCAGTTTGAGGGTGCATGAAACCTCAGGGCTTTGGAGGCAGAGTAATGGAGCATAATGTAGAAAGGGGGTCCTGGAGAATTCAATGCTCAAGATTTCTGGTATCACCTAAGTCCATATCCTTCCCAAGAGAAATCTAATCACTCCACCAAAGCCTCTAGAGATTGGCTAAAAGGCTGGGGAGAAGGCCTTACTTCAGCTAAAATACATTTTTCTGTATTTACAATGATTTTTTTTGCCTTTATTTCTGCTCTTCTGAAAAGTCTGGACTATCTAGCCAGAGTATTTTTTAGTTTTTGGGTTTTTTTTTATCACTTGGTGTAATTTACACACGGTCTCTTGAGACAGCCTGATTGTCTGAATGAATGTTTTCTTGGTGATAGCAACGTTGCAGATGTTATATCAGGTTACTTGAATCCCCCCTGAACATTGCTAATGCAGAAAGATGATGGATAAAATAAAAGGGGAGCAATTAATCCTGTTCAGTTTTTGTGACCCGTCCTTCAGACATCAGCCTGTGTCAGTGATCCTTTTCCTGAGCTCAGAATGCTGCCCATTGTCTGTGCACATGCTGTGCTTGAGCATCACCTGTTCACCAGCAAGGATAATGGTTGTGTGGCAGGATCTCCTGTCCCTGCCCAGACAATGCCTGCCTCTGTACCTGTAGGGATTCTACAGTGCCCCAAAAACTGAGTTTGGGCACCAGTTGCAAAGCATGGCAAGCATATAAGGCAGAACAATGCACACAATGTACCTGCCTAACTGTGCACACCAAAAATATCTCAGATACAAACAGATGACTCAGCAGCAGCAGTGCAGGTGGAGCCCCATCAGAAATTAAAGAAAATGAGACATACCACAGACCAGCAAATAACTTGCCTGTGGAACCAGCAGGCTTTTGTGCTCCCCCACAGACACAGAGTCCAGAACAAATCCTGAAAGGTGACAATCTCACAGTAGCAATGCCTACAAGAGATCCTACCATAAACATAGGGTCTAATCAAATGCATTACGATTTTTAAATGCAAATGCAGAATAGAACTGTCAAAATGTTTTATCTCTAAATTGTGAATGCTAACCTTCCCATAGTTATTATATAGCAGTACATTTTAATTTGCCTGGAGCAGAGTTGAATAAAGCATGTATCACAAACACAATCAAATGGATATTTGAAAGAACTGCTCTTCACAATAGCTGTATGTCTGAGCAAAGCTTCAAATGTTGATCAATTGATTACCAAAATCAAAGAATACATTTCCCAAATGAGCTTCTGTAAAGCATTCAGTAGGACCAGAGAAAAACACCATGAAGTTCCACAGAACAGCATTTTTCTCAAAAATATTTACAAGTGCAACTTTCTACTGCTTTCCTGATTTATAACTTGGATTTTTAAACTCTAGAATGAGGAATAAAACACTTCTGATAAATCAATGGTTTGGTACAGTTTCAGTGTGGCAAATCCAGTCAAATAAAGAGAGAAAACAATTGGAAATTATCCAGAGGTATACTTTAAATCTCACAGCAAATCAGTCTCACTGGTACAATTGCTCAAATGATTTTTTAAATCTTTAATGAACAAAATAATGGCAAAAATATAAAATTAAGCATAATTATAGTGTTCTGTCCATGTGCCATCTCCAATGAGCTGGTTTCTGCTGGGCAAGGCTGCTGTACTTTAACTTTTTGCCTTTCTTCTGTCATCTTTGCATCTTTGCAGAGCAACTGTCCACCAAATGCACATGGTTTTTCCTCACTGACTTTAACTTGAAAAATGGGATTAGAAAAGGAAAACTAACTTTCAACCTGAAACAAACCTATTATTTGCTTGAGCTTGCTTATATTTTATCCTCCTTCTAAAGGCAGGTTTTCTTTTACCACCTCTTGCAGTAGCTTCGTCTGTTGTACTGTACTATCCTTACCAAGGTAAAATCTGAGCTGGGGTGAAAATTCTTCAATATGCTCCCTCTGTAGAGCAAAATTCAGTTGTTCATGAGCAGCTAAATTGTTAGCACTGTTGTCTTTACTCCCCATTCTCTGGAAGAGGCATTTGTCCTGAAGAACATAATGGATTTTGACCCTGTCATGTGGCTGCTGTCCTAGTCTAGACGTTTATAAGGGAAAAACCTGAATGATCAAACCCATTCTTTTGACTTAAATGAAAATTTTGCTCAGCAACAACTTAAAATATCAATTGAAAAGCCTCAACCTTCAGAGTTTCTGACATGTGATATTGAAGTTCTGACTCTTCTAGGGTGCAGACTTTATAGCACTTAGTCTTTCCCACGAGCTGCTGCTTTACTAAGGAGAAAAACTCCACCCACCCACCCCACATTACACTCAGTAATTCCTAGAGTAACAGAGATTACACTGAGCTGCAGGATTTTTCTCTTTTCTAAACAAATACCTTTCTGGAGCAAGACTCTATGCTGAAATCCTCTTGGGTAAACAGAGAGCGCTCTAGGACTTACTGCACCTTAAGCAAGTGAACAAATATTCAGCCTTATGATGCTTAGGGGTTGATTCTCCATCTGTACCTTTCTTCCATCTTCCACCTGGGAAAGAAGCATGGCTGAAGGAACCTGACAGGAAAAGGGAAAATAAAAAAGGAAGAGGACAGAAATAGTGGCTGGCCAATGTTAATAGAGAAACCAGAAGTGTGGGAGATCAATAAGTTACAGGGAAAGGGATGTTTTGTCTCTCCTCACACTTTTGCAGATAATTTCAACAGAGCTTTTTTTCACTTTAACAAAACGGGATTTAGCTCCTATTGCCCTGTACAGTGAGGTAAGGAGGACTTTTCAAGGATCACAAAGACAACACAGAAAACTTCCCATCATTCTGTATGTCCTCAGGGTGCCGAGGGAGAGGGCTCAGTTTCTCTCTCCCTGGTATTAGGTATTTTCCCAGATTCTTACCAGGAATACTCACTCTTACAGTGGCAGGGAGAATATAATTTTATTTTACTCTGGCCTTGTTTGCCAGTTAATGAAAAGTAAAAACCAGATTTTTTTTTCTTCCAGTGCTTTTATTCTCGTAATGCACATGGGCATTTTGATCCTCCACCTCTGCATCATGTCATCCTTCAGTATCTCAGTCAGCTCCTAAGCTCAAGAGGAAACAGCAGCAGTTTTGCCTCTGGATCTTATTCTCATGTAGGTCTGCTAATCTCATTAATATCCTTAGCTTTATAACAGGTGATTTTATGGTGTCATTAATCCCATTTTAATTCTAAAGTACTGAGGCACACAGTAATTGCTTGGGCAGGAGGCTGGGCATCAAACTCAGATTTCTTGTTAAACTCTTCCAATGTTCATTCATTTTTTCATACTTCAGTTTTTTCTTTTTGCTCTAAAGTATTTGCAGAACAGGTACAAAAGGTATCAGACAAAAAAAAACTCAAGTCAATGAAAACAATTAAATGAAAGTATTTAAATAGCTAATGGTTTTCCTTCTTCCATATGACTCTTTCTATACAAGAAGGCAAGATGAGGTTCTTCCTGTGCTAGCAGATAGCTGCAACTCTGCAGAGTTACTGAAGTGCTAATATTGATCAGACAAGATGGAACATGTTACTGAGGCAATTGGTCAGGCTAAGGCAGTGATGGCAGCACATGGCATGTTATGGATGGCTGAAGTAGCTGAGGAGATCTATCTTTCTGTCTATCCACCTGTTTTCCAAGATGTCTATCCTCATTGAACTTCGCTACCAAGGAACAAGGGCAGCACTTAATCATCAATAGATAAATACTGTTTATGCCATTAATTGAGGACTGGGTCAGTTTTTCCTTGTTTGTACCTTTGCTGCTCTTTTTTTTTTATTTTTTCTTTTTTCTTTAGCTCCACAGTTGAGAGACAGTAGCATTTTCTCACAGCCTCTATGTGTTGTTTTGGGACTCTTGTCAGCAGCAACAGCACAGCTCTATGTGACTGCCAGGGCTTATTCAATGGAGCTCCTTTCCAGAAAAACAAAATAGCCAATAGATGAGGTTTACAAAATTTCAAACCCAGAGCCTTTTCATAATATCTGATCCGTGGTTTGGAAGCAGCAGCAGTGTGAGCAGTCTCTGCACCTGCCCCACGAAGCCACAAGTGTGTGAATAGCAGAGGGAGTTTCCCAGGTAATACCTGCTCTAAACCCACAACTTCTGTGCCTCCATTTTCTCTATAGTTAGTATTCAGCAAAGACACTGCAACAGTGCAGAGCTGTGTGTGTTTGCTGGCATTTTTCTTGTTCAGAGCTTTTGAGAACACTTTACTGAGGCGTATAATGCTGCCTTGAAATTGGCTTCTAAACCACATTTTGAGAAGATGAAGCACAGGCCCTTGGCTGGGTGTTTTTGCCCTGTGCCATGGCTTGCTTGAGGCACAAAAGCACCCCATCTCCCCCTTCCAAATCTCTCAACTCAAGTCTCATCAGTCTGGCTCTGATCATGAGATTCCTCTCTAATGTAACAGTTTCTCCTTCTTTTTGTTTTTTTTTCCCTTAATTTTTACATTACTGATTACAAGCTCTGGTACATAGATTTCCCCCTTTAAGATTCAGGCTCTTAAGAGAATTCATTTATCATTACAGAGTTTTGCATTGAAGACCATCTTCCTGGGGTAACATTGGGAGTAATCATTGTGCCCTCTCGTTTTTATCTGAAGTGTTCCAAAAGGAGAGTTAGTCTAAATTAGGCAAGGGAGTTTTTGCCTTGACATTTGGGAGGTCAAATTTTGCCTGTGACTGTCAACCTCTCAGAAGAGGAGATGGCATTTGGAGTAATCCAAAACTCCTGCAGAGTTACATTACTGTGGCAGCCAGACGAGTAAAACTAGGCTGAAGATCTATTGGTTCAATTACTGCTTGGGGTCAGGACATGCCATAAATTATTAGATATGCAAATGGAAAACTCTGACTGTTGATGAAAGAAAGATGGATGGATTTCTTAAATACTCATAATTAGTGCAAAGACTAACTATATAAACTGATGTATAGTTATTTGCTTGTAAAAGACTTCTGTTCTTAAACATTACCTGTGTGCAGATAAAAATAATTACTTTTTTTTGTTTTATGCACATGCCATGTTTTAAAAATAAACATAGGAAATCATTTGGAGGTGTGTCTTGAACTTCTTCTGCAATGCCCCTTGATTTTTGGCAACAATTTCAGAACAGTTCAGAAGATGGTAATTCTCATTCTGTTCTCACTGACCTTGGGATAAATCTGCAGAACTGCCCTGTGTTCTGTGATCACACTGACAGTGTATTTGGGAGGAGAAGCATTTCCTTTGCCTGTGGAGGCAGAGTGTGGAAAGAATGCCACAGACTAGCTCAGGTTTGTGTATCTGCTGGAGAGGGAATGAGCTGGCACATGAGAACTTGACCTTATCACAAGATGAACTCTGTGGTGTTCAAGAGATTTTTGTGGATAGGAAAATAAAATGCAATTAAGATATGACTCTACCACATCTGCTTTTGCTGTCATTTAAATACATTATTTATAGTCTTATTTCTCAGTGTGATTAAAGTTGGAAGAACCTACCCCTCCTTTAGGCATGTAGGAAGTCTGCTACATCTATAAAAACTTGATTTTCTCTTGCGGATTCCCTCTTTTGGGAGAGAAGTTTTTCCTACATGTAAGACAAAATTATTATGAGAGTGAGAATAATGTGAGCTGTTCAACGCCACCTGCTGCTGCAAGGGGAAATATATTCCCAGAGGCACCTTGGCTGAGAAGGAACAGATGCAGAACCACTGGAAAGCTTGTTCTGCTTGATAGTAAGTTTGTAGAAATATCTCCCAAAGCATGAGGGAATGCACTTTCCCAAAACTGATGCTGACTTTCCCAAGCATTCTGTGGAAGCCCAGGGACTTTCTAAAGGAGATACAGCATCACTCCCTGGCAAGTAGCTTCCAAATAATTTTAATTTCTGCCACTCTGGATAGTATGTTTTTCAAACATGCTACAGGCTTTCTGAAAGCTTCTATTCCCTGCCTAAATATAAATCTCTTGGCCTCAGCTCTTGCTGTCATTATCATTATTTTAATAAGAGTTCACATGGTGGGGTTTGAAAACTAGACAGTAAATTAAAAGTTACTCAAGTATTCTTCAAGTAGAGATCAGAAATTAGCTCTTAACATGCAGTTTACATAACAGAAAAAAAAATTAAAAAGGAAATACATTTTAGCTGTTTCTAAGATATACCAATTTGAGACAGAAAGATTCTTTGTTTATGCTGGTACAGAACCACCAGAAGCAATGGAAGTTAAGAACCTGCAGCTCACCTTTTGTACATCTGAGAGTGGTGAAAGCCAGGGATGTTTTGAAGGTCAGAGTGATGTTTTGAGTGGTGGTTGAACTGAGATGATCTCATTCCAGTGTGACATCAATGTAATTTGGGAACAAACTCTTGAAGCCAACAAAACTGTACTGGGAGAATCATAAAAATGAGAGCAAACAATCAGCTTTTATATATTTTCCTATAAAATTCTGACAATCATTTTAAGTTTGTAAGAAGGCTACAAGAAAACCTCGATATGTATAATTCATAATTTGTGTGTAGAAACACTAGTAATAAGGAAAAAAGCATAACTTTTAAAGTGTTCAAAAGATGTTCCATTTTAAATATTATTGTTAAAATGTTTGGGGTTTTTTAGTATTAATCTTATTAGTTCTGCTCTGAATCAATCATGAAAGTATTAAAGTTCAACCTACGTTTCATAAGTCAGGCAAGGTACTCAAAATTGGATGAAATTTAAGAGAAATACCTGAAATAAAGAAGAAAAATAAGAAAAGCATAAGCAATAACAAGTATCATACCTTAGTTTATATTAAAAAATATCTTATATGTGTATGACATAATTTGTAAAAAAGGAATCAAGGAAAAATCCACCTTGGGGAAGCGAAGAACTGAATAAATTTCACTTTTTGTGTGACTTCTAAACACGTGTAAATTCTCCTTATTGCTGTTCAAGTCTTCAGTGTTCTAATGAGCCTGGTCACTTGGGTCTGTTTCTGTAGATTTGGGTCTCTTTCTGTAGGCTGACAGGTTTTGGGAAAGAATAATCATAATTTTACAGAAAGATTGCTTTAAACTTACCAGAAAGAAAGATGCTGTAGAAGTTTAGCAGTGTATTTGTGTTCTTTTGTGTTCTTGATTTATATACCCCTATATCCCTGCTGTGATACTCATTTAATAAATTTCATTTAGGTTTGCTATATATAAGTGCAATTTTGCAACAATAAAAATGCATATTTTTCAGTAGCTATAATAATCTGTGGAAGAAAAATTTCCTTGTTAAACCTTCCGGACTTGCATAAAAAGGTCGCTTATGGATTAGCTGGTAAATATTTTTAAATTTATCAAGATTTTATTTCTATGAAATGGCACAATGGGCCCATTCAATCAACTTTAGTCTCATTCATGTACAGAAATATTTTTTAGATGGTACTCAGAAAGGGAATCCTTTACAGCTAACTCAAAGTACATTTTATTGTCCGACCCCTTCCCCTCAGTTTACTTATAGCCTGTGACAAATTAATTATAATATACTGGATGTTCTGTCTCTTCTTTTACTGCTTTCTTCTTCACTATCTTACCAGAAAGTTTGTAGTTAAAACAATTTTTACAGCTTTAAAGAATGGAAGAAAATTCATATTTCCTGAACTTCAGCCAGAAGTAACTACATTTTCAGCAGCTGAATTTTCATTAAAATTTACAAAAGACCTCTGCCTTCACTGATTTATTGTTGCATTAGGTAAAACTACCTGGAGTGTATAAAATACTGTGTTACTCCACTTGTTGTCTGATCTAACATGTTATCAGTGATTGCAAGTACATTTTATAACCCCAGCTGCTGAATCGAAAAAAAAGGTGATACAAGCATCAATCTCCAGGATAAAATCAGAGCTCTTTCTACCACGGTTTGACCTTACTGATGCCTTTGGATAGTCTTACTTGTCTAAGTCCTTGCAACAATTACCAGGGGACGGTCAGAAAATGCAGCTTTAATGGTGCAGATTGAAATTGTTAACAGCGTCAAAGACTCGCACACTAACCCCAGAGATTGCCAAGCACAGGAAAATTTGAGGAAACTCTTGATGCCACTAGAGGAAAGAAATGGAACGGGGCTGTAGACATGAGACACAGATTTTATTTGTACTCTTTATTGTCTGCTTCCCTGAACTCCTCGGTGTCATTAGCAAATGCAAAAAGCTATAAATAAAAAAAACTTAGACCTCCAAGATACAGTTAACTCCAGCTGTAGCTGCCAAATCTTATTTATAGCACGAGTAGACACAGTTAATTACAGGTCACAAAAATGTTAATTTCTGTCATAATACAAGTAATAGTCTCAGAATGAAAAAGCTTCTTTTTGGACTGAAATGTTTTCTTCTAATAGAAGTCTGTTAATTTGAAATACCATCTCTGTTTGTAGACTACAGAACAGGCAAAGGATAAATGTGACTTATCAATCTATTTCATGGTTCTAAATATAATAATATTCAAATTAAAATACTAAATCCCAATATAACATAACTAAATAACTAAATAACTAAATCCCAAAAATAACAATTTTTTCCAAAGGCAAAGTACTGTAGGTAAATAAGAATTAAAGATGAACAGAAAAGGCTGTTTTGAGCAGTTTGACTATTTGAGTTGTAGATGCTTATTATTAACTTTAAATAAATTTTGAATCAGTGCTTTTAAAATGTTAAATACTCATGACTCAAAAGTGAATAAAAACACCCACCTTGTGAACAAACTGAACTGTTTTCCCCAAGCAGAGAATCACCAATCATTTCAATGATTCTGAAGTACATGGAATAAGTATTAAGGCAAACATTATGTGAAGGATGGAGTTAATTATACTGCGTATAATCAGACACTGGTCACTCCACAAGTTGTAATTTATTTTCCCCTTATTTGCATTTAACTTCAAAAGTTTTTCAGGAAATGTAAAATAACGTGATTTGAGCAGTTACAAAGATGGTACACATTTAACTTCAAAACTCTGTTTCAAACTCTTAAAAATAAATTACATACAATCTCAGGAAATAACACACCATTTTCATGCAGCCTGTAATTGTTGTCTCAAAAATAGTAAACTCATTTTTGTAGGGGAAATATTGCAATTTAGGGCAACAGTATTCATCTGGCAGGTCTTATAGAGATACAAGAAAACAGTTGGGTAATTTGCATCAATATGCTAATCTAAATTCATAGCAGAGTCTCTTTGGTCAAAATGGTCATATGACTGTAACTTCATATGGAAAATTAGCAGAGTAGTTTGAATTAATATCCAACACCTACTGTAGAGCAGACAGTCTCTTCAGTAAAATGGGGAGGGCTGCAGCCTTCTACAGCTTGTATTTATCATCACAACCTTTTTCTTTATATTTTCTTTTTCTATTTTTTTTTTT
>VYXF01004468.1:2066371-2080962 GCA_013397295.1 Polioptila caerulea
TTTTTTTTTTTCTTTTTGATTTGGTTTTATTTAATGAATATCTTGTACTTATTTCTGAGAACTCAGACCATGAAGTTTTGGAAACTCAGCCACAATATAAAAGTTTCTACTTTCCTTAAGTGACATTCAAGGATTGTTGTTTGTCAGCAACAAACAGAAAGTACTTAGTATAATTATTATAGCACCTCAGTAAAAATCAGACTCTAGCCGTAGGTGATTGCAGCTATAAAGTTTCCAGAATAGGAACAATGAGCCCTATGAAACTAATGAAAAAAATCGCCAACTTCCTCACTCCAAAGTCTGATTTTTACAAGGACTCCATTTCTTCCTGGTTGCCAAAAATGAACACTTTATTTAAATCTAGCTTAGGTCTCCAGGAAAACAATTTTAATGTAAAATTGAATAATGTTGCACCAATGACAGGATAATTAAGTGGTTTCAAAACTGAGCAATATTTAGGTAGTGTGCCCCACTAATGAAAATGCAGAAATCATAATCTAATGATAGCATAACTAAAGATGATAAATATCCAGATATATCCTTTGCTATACCACTGTACTCTAATCAAATCAATTAGAAATCTAATGACTACTTTGACACAAACAGATATTTAATATGCTGAAAATGTACCAGATTTCCCCCTTCAAGCATTAGTAAAATCCCTAAGAAAATTAAAATCCAGGTCATAGCTAAATTCCTTTGAAACTGGGATTTAAATTAAAAAAAAAAAAAAAAAAGAAAAAAAAATTTAGTCACTGTGAGAATTCTTTGTGCTGTTATATTTTTATAAGGTTAAAGCTAAAAATAAGATCAAAATCTTTTTAGAGGTTGCATTAAAAAATAGACCAGGTGTGTTCAGAAACCCATCACACATATGCCTGTTAAACAGATGCCAACCAATAAATTAATTAAAACTACTCTCCTCTGGAAATAGAAAAGAGGAAAGAGCTGTTAGAGACGTTTATGGGGTGATGTTTGCATGACTGACAAGTTTTTCATGCTTGGCCTCTATTGTACAAACCTCTGATACTTCTCAAACATTTTCCGAAAGGAAAATGAAGTCCCTGTGTGTAAGTAAGAGAATTTAGTAACCTGTTTCTGGGCAGTCAGATTGATGCTAGAGATATGGCAAGGCTGTTTATCAGCTAGGAGAAGTGAATTAAGGAAACGAGGTTTCAACAGGGACCTGATGAAAATCCTTGCTAGTAACCCCTGCCATCACACTCAGGAAATCAGAGTTTGCATGTGAAATATCTCACTATCCTTTGTATGCTGTACTTCACTGTGACAATTAGCACCTCAGCTGATCAAGTGAAAAACTTTCTTGTGCTGATCTTAAATCCTACTACACTTATAGAACCTGGAAAAATAAATAGAAAGGTCTTTGAGGAGCAGTAAATGGTTCTGAAAGGGCTACACAATTCCTTGAAATATAAACTTTTCTTGGACTTTAAGGACAAACAACATTAATTTCTACATTTCTTCTTCCAATTATACAAATTTAATTTTTTCTGGAAACTACACAATTGCTGCAAAAGGAATTAGTGGATGTAAGGGGTTATTAAACATGGTATTCACCCACTGCTCTTACATAGAAAAGGCAGCTCTGAAAAAAACAAAGCTGATTAATATGAAAGGCAGCTAACCTAAAAACTAAAACTTGAACTGAATGGTGTGTGCTAATCTTTCTCAAATACACTTATGAAAGCTAAATTTGCTGGTATTTGCCATTGCTATGCAGGGTAAGTGTTCATGTGAATGATATCTCCACAGTTCTGAGCAAACCAGTAAAAAATTGAGAGTTTTGTCCTCATTGGTAATTTTCTCAATCTCCTGTTCATCCACAGCTGCCCGAATAGTGACACTTCACAATCCAGTGTCACTTGTGATAAACTTTGTTAAAAAGCTCTCATTCATTACTGGTAATTTCCTTAATCCTCAAGTCTGTTGTAAGGAAAAGACAGAAATTCTGTGTTATATACTTGCTCTACAGGGTCTACAAAAAGAATAACTCAACATGTTAACCACATTAATAAAATACTCACCAGATGAAACTCCTAATAGCCAGCCTTAGACTTACCATTGTTTATTGATGTTTGTTTGCCAGCCTATCTGGAGACATAGGGAAAATCTTAACAGCTCTGGCCACTCATTAGCAAAGTACCATGGAGGCCTAATCCCATAAAGATATTAAACTATTTTTCCTTACAATAGCAACAAATGGAGGGAATTCTCATTACTTATTAAGATGTGGTACTTTCTTTGCACATTGAGTTTCTCCTTATACTTTGAACTCTTATCCCCATCACTCTGTTTCTGAGGCTGAGATCAAAGTAGGTCGGCCTTACAGAGCAGCAGATGAGTGGCCGCCTTTCAGAGAATATTAATGCCCTCCTGAAGGGCCCAGCTGAGGAGGAAGTGGATGGGAGAGCCCTGCCAGCCCAGCCTCACCAGGCCACCACTGGGGACACAGCACAGCCCCGCCAAGGGAGTTGCTCACCCCAGCTTAACTACGTGGCTCAAATCTCAAAGCAATGCTGAGCCCAGGTCTCTTTTGGAACTAGAGATCTGTGTAAATCTGAATTCTGGCAGGCTGGTGCAGAGCAATTTGTTTTATAGCAGGAAAATACGTGACCAATTTTGTATTTTGCATTGAAAAAAATTCTGGTCTTTCTGGTTTCCACTTTTGACTTCTCCAGTTTTTACTTCTCTCTACCTCAGCTACTCAAGGACTGGTGTTATCAGTGAGCTCATGGGCAGCTGGCAAGACAGTGTCCCCCTCCAATCTTCCACCTCCAGCAGGGATCCCGCCATACAGAGTTTCTTTCTTGCCTTCAAATTTGCTTGCAAGACTTTTAAAGGGGAATTACTTTAGAGCTTGTTAAAGGTAAGAGTAAACATGCTAAGTACTAAGACATTCAGTGGGTATCAGAAAAGAAAAAATGTTATATTCATTACAGAGGAAAATCTAGTAATAAAAAGTATTACCTGCATTTATAGCCCTTGTAACCTAATTTTTGTGACAAAGCAAAGAAGTAAAAACATTCCTTTCTGCCTTTCAGTGACCCCTATAAGAAACCCCCCATGGAGTCATTTAGGATAGTAATTTGAGTGAAAATATATATAGCCTTTACTTTGCTTGCTCTTCTTAAATTAATAAACCTTACTGATAATTAATCTATAAGTTTCTAAAGGTATTTGCAAAAATGCCCTCAAATTAGTAAGCACTTAAAAGAAATAAAAACTTAAAAGACATTATCCACAACATAAAAGGGTAACAGAACACGGAGCTGCGTTGTTCAAATGTTAAAACTGTACATAAAATACTCCTTCAATATACACTGCCAGTAAAAACCAAAGCAAAGCAGGTCATTAAAATGTCAGACTGGGGGCAGAGTGGAAAAAATGCTGTGTTTAAAAGTAAACATGTAGACCTTTTATAATTATTTCCCCTTAAAGTTAACTGTTAAAAAAAAACCTCCAAACCAACAACAACTGAACCAAAACAAACTAAAATTAACCCATGAACAAACAACTGTAGTAGCATCAGGATATAGTCAAACTCTAGTTTTAGTCTTGTTCCTAAACAAACCTAAGGATTCTTTTTGAGCCTTTCTGCAGCTGGATGTCATCTTTGTTTGCGAAATGTCATTTTTCTTTATCTCTTTTTTCTAAAGCAAAAGCAGAGTGGTGAGTTGAAGCCATTGATATCTGTGCCATGGGTATGCTACAGCTGAACAGGAGCACCAGAAACCTTGGGAGCCCCATGTGCATCTGCAGAATCCTTGGGAAGGTGCTGAGGTTCCACGCACAGCCCTGTGCTGACTGATGGACTTTGACATTCACTGTTGTGGTGATGAGTCTCATGCAGGATTTTAGCACTCTGTAAAGAGCTCAGAGTAGAAAATCTCAATCCCTTCTTCACACATGAACTAAAACTGCCCACTGAAACTGGCAAAAGATTGTCAGGATAAAGGAGATGCTGTGGTAGTTACTGGGCAGCTGGAAGGCACATCAATGACACTTATTTGAATTAACCTTTTCTGCAGTCCAGTGCAGATGAACCAAGATTGTAAAAGGAAAACCAAAGTCTGTCTCTTCAGACATGAACTGTGTTGCAGGGCTGAAAACAAAGTGTTGTATACTGGTGTCACTTTTTCTACTCCCAAGAGTTTTGAGCCAGTAACAAAGGCTAATGTCCTTCTGACTCTTCAGAGCTGAAGGTTTCAGTTTCCCGTTTTACTAGAAAAAAGTGCATCATGGCCCCAAAGAAAAAGAAATTCAATCTCATTAATTTTGTATATTTTCAGTCTCTGCATATGAAGGCAGTATATAACCTGCACTGACCTGAGTTCCTAAACTGTGTCTAAAAGTGGCAATGCCCAAGGAACAGCTCTGCCCAGCAGGCACAATTCCATATTAACTGGGCTAGTGTTACATCTGAACAACACCACTGATGCACACAGTTATTCCAGATTAATTCTGGTTTTACAAAAGTAGTTGGCTAATGAAGCAGAGATAAATTTAATGATCAAAAAATAAAGAAGTTGCACCCTCAGGCAGTGTCTGGGACTCCCACTGAAGTCCATGCAGGAATACAGGTAACTTATTTTGTCCTCTAACGTCTCTGTGGCTCTGTTCCCTAAAGCTAGCAAACACCCCTGCTGAAAGTACAGGTTGTCACATTTACAATCAGCAATTAAAACCAGCATTCTTCTGGTTTCCATCTGATAAGAGCAGTGCTCAAAGTGGAGAGACAATGGAGAAACACATAATAGCACCAACAAACTCAACTTGTATTTAACTACTCCTTTTCTTTAAATCAGCTTCTGCAATACAAATATTTGTAAGTTGAGAAAAAAGCCTGTAATCATGTTTGACACATGTTATACTCAAAATACAAAGACCATGGGAGAATTTTAACCTTCATACTTATGAATTTTCTTTTTCTACTTTCTGGCATTTATGTATTATGATCAAATATACCAGGAGGGGGACAGAGCTTTAGACTGGTATAATTGACTCAGCAGGAAAACAAGGACATCTTTAAGCAGCTAGGCTTCCATGACTGTTTACAAAAGGTCTGTTATGCCCAAGACTTCCTCACTAGGTATGATCACTAATTCTTAGTCATAGGCTTACAGAGACAATGAAAACAGCAAAAGTATACAGTATATGTATTTTTGACAGCTCTGTGATTTTCCTTCTATGATTAAAATGATTAGCAATACTTTAAAATGATTAAAATTAGATGTAGGAAGGTTGGTTTCTAGCCACACATAAAGCCTTCAAGCAAAAGTCAAAATTTCTTAAATTTTGAATCAGCAGGGTGACTTTAGAGCACTTCAATAATTCCTATAATTTCATCAAACTATTTTGATCCCAAACCAGGAGCCAAAAATCAGGCTGAAAGCACCACAAAACCCATGGCTTTTGACCTATGGCTTTGGTGAAGGCAGCACACCATGACCCTGCAGGGCTGGTACTTAGTTATAATGATAGGTTGGAACACAATTTCCTTTCTCATTGTCTACGAGTATTCAGGATGATAATCCTAGTTTAAACAGATTTTCTAATCTCATGACACCTCTGGAAGTTCTAATTTCCTTAAAGACAAACAGAATGTTAACTTTACCTGTAATCTTTATGCAAAATAAACTGTTATCCATACTGGGGATTCCAGAGCTTGGAATTTTGCGTTCTTCAACCCTGATAAAAAAGAAAGAAATAACTTTCTCTGAAAATATTAGCTTGCTTGCAGTTCATTGTGAGGATGTCAGAAGCTTGTTCTTTACTGATTTATTATATAACTACTGTTACTGTCTTCCTGGCCACAGGCTAAACCAGCAGCCAGTTCTCCACTACCAAGCTGCCAAAAAAATGCAGTTTTAAAGTGCACATTAAATATTTCAAATGCTTTCTTCAAAAAGACTTATCATTGATCTTCTGAAACCATGTGCCATATTCCAAGAAAATTCCTCAAAAAATATTATTTTCATGAGCATTTGGCATTGATTGCTCAGGATTTTAAAGAAACTGGTCTTTACACTGTATTTACAGAGCACAGGCTCAATTGTCACCCAAATGCAGGCAATATGCATTGAAGCATCCTTTCTCCACACACCTCATTTCTAGATATTGAGCAGGAAATATAAACCTCCAAAAACACCACCCACATCCATATTAAGAGCACATCATACACATAATATTAGATAACACCCATCATTTACAGTCTTCCTTCAGGGTTCCAGTCTCCTGTAATTCATCCCGAGTATGAACTACATACAACAAGTCATGGCCATCAAGCTACTTTGGTGTTATAATTTTCAGAGGATTTTTAGAGACTTAACCAGCAAAGTCTCTAGGATTCTTCTCCTGAAATTTCCACTTCCCAGAAGTCCTTATTCACATTCTCTATTCTGCTCAATTCTGAAGATTGTAGGCCTATTTTTTTTTTAATTGATGGTTTGCATTTTACTCCAACTATCATTGCTACTCAAGCAAAGAATCACACCTACCTTGCCAGCAGGAATTGTTCTCTCAGTGTTGCCCACTCTGCCGAGGAAGGGCAGACATTCCTATGGCAATGTGGTTAATTCAAACCACAGGTTATGTCAGTTTTTAAAAAATGACACAAAAAGCCAAAAACCAGAATGAAAGGGGGAAAAATGAAGGTGGCTACGTATCAGCTATTGGATCAGAGACTGGGCAGGGAAAGCTGCAGCGTGGGGAGGCAGTGCAAGGCCAAGGCACCTGTGCTCAGTGCCCTTGGAGCCCAGCACGGCCCAGGGCCACCTGCAATCTGTCTGATTTCCCTCTGCTGCAGAAAGAGCTAGATTAGGAATAGTTCAAACAAACTGGTTAGCCAGTAGAACTGGAGGAATTACAAGCTTCTACCAAAGGATGGTGATAAAACATTTTCAATCAGAACAGCTGCTTCTAGATGTAATGTTTGGCATTAGGAAAAGATGACTTGAGCCAACACAGGCTACCTTTTAGAAAATGTATTTTAGAAAATGTGCAAATGCTCACTTGTGCCAGAGAACACAGTACATTATATCTCTACATTGAGTTGTTCATCTTTAACTGGCACAGTTATACCTGGAAAATTGGGTGATTCACACCTTTCCTTTCTCTTGTGTGTTAACTCTGTCATTCTGTTACTCCGCGCTGGAGAAATGAATTCTTACAAAACAGCCCTGGACCCTGCAAGTTGCTCAACACATTTAAATGCTGTGCTGAGATACAGATCTACAGATGCCTTAGAGAGCATTTTCTAAAAACCATAAGGATATGATTTACCTTCATTTATGCTGTCATTATCACACTGCAGTTTGAGATCAGTATTTCAAGGCAATGGTTAGAAATCCTGCAACATTTCTGTATGAGCTGTCATCACCATCTGCACCACCACTGACTTTTTCTTAACTGATCCAGCTGAAAAAGAAAGAAAAAAATTGTTAGATCAGTTTGAGTCCAATTCCCTGTGCCTGTGCAAATGATTCTCTTGGAACAGGGCAGGAGAAGCAGCAGGGGCCAAAGCTGCTGCAGAAACACAAGTGTAACCACATTCCTCGATATTTGCGTAGAGGGCCAGACTGACTTAGGGTAAAATATCTTTAGGTGCATTCTATTCTTTTTTATGATCATCAATTTTTTTCACATTCCAGATAGAATCCATCTACAGACCTGGTGTTTTTCCGGTGGATTTGTTCACACAATACTTTATGTTGGCAGCTCATTTCTGTCTTAGTCATGTTTTCGTTTTTTCTTTTGCAGATGTTTACAATTACTCCTTAAAATGTTTCCATTTTCTCTGATCACTGAATGTGAATGAGGTGACATTTTTAAAAATAATTGTAGCTTTTTCTGGCCAGAAACCATGTTAGATTCAAATAGTCTTTGTCTTTTAAACTGTGGTAAAGGTCTTATATCTTTGTAACAGCAGCATCTGCACAACTTTGCCTATTTTTTTTTTGACAAAATCAAAGAGTTATTTATCATTATCTGACTGTATCTTCTGTCTGGTAATCAGATGTTTATATGGCTTTTATTTAACCTTAGACATGAGGCTTATTCTCCTGGATTTGTGTTGGAAGGACTGCAGAATAAAAGGTACTAGAGCAGCCTGAGCTTCTGAAATGCAGAGGAAGGTTTCTCTGTTTTTCTTTCAACCAGGTTTTTTCCCAATTGTTTTTATTGACTAAAATTTAGATCAAAGTCCTTACAAATAAATGCCTCATTTCCAACACCTGCAATTATATTGCAATGCTTATAATGCTGCTTTAGATGTTCTTCAGAATCCCATTTCTGGGTGTCCTCCAAGCTTTTGAGAAGATTCAGTCATTTCTTCTTTTTCCTTCTTTTGTTTTGAAAAATAAGATTTTAATTTGCAGGAAAATTATAAAAATGTGCCATCAGTTTACCACAAAGGCTCAAACAAGAGAACCACGTCGATATTTTAAAAGATTACTTTTTTTTTTTTAATGCAGTCTCGTGACTTTTAGAGTGCTGACTCATAGTTTTTGCATGCTTGACATCAGCAATACCACAACTGAGAGAAAATCTTTGTGAAAGATTCCTTTCTGGTCCTCTTGAGACAAAGGGATCCTCCAGGAAAAGACATAGGGAAACAACTGTTTCTTATTCATTATAGTTCCCAGTTAAAAACAAGCTCAAAACCCAACTATAAAGCAAACAATCTGAAATATCTGCCAAACTGTCCCTGCTTCTTTCTTTCACGATAAGGACTCAAAAAAGGTATAAACAATTTTTTTTCTTTGCTTTGCTAGGATTATAAAATCATACAATGTATGAAAATGAAACTTCTAATAATTTAATATTTTTCAATAAGAAGCTTCTTTTAATATGCCAGATTTCTGCCTCTTTCTTGTCAAGCAAGAAGTCTCACATTAGGGACAGAAAATTACTTTTTTCTTCAATGACTATATGTTACTTTGTGTGTAGTTTTTTAGCTTCCACGAAAAAAATGTATCAATTTTATAACAACACCCATTCTGCTTCATTAAAAAATGTTTTCCCTCACTAGGAATCAAGTATTCTGAGAGACACGTGTCACTTGAAAAAAAAAATTAAAACCAGTTTGCTCTTAAATGAGAATTTTGGCCCAAGAGTTAATGCAGTTTCACTGCAAGTTGATGCATGACCTCAAGTTTCTACCTGTGTAAAACAATTACAAATATTCCCTACTCCTGATAAAAGAGAAGGAAATTAGGGGCTATCCTTAACATTACTGATAGCAGTAGTAGAGGAATATGATAATATATTAAACTAAGTGTAAAAAATTTGATTCTGGAGCTGGCTGGGTTGGCAGCCAAAATGAGACTTTTTATTGAGCAGAGCTTCCTATTCATTCCAAATAGTTTTCCTACACTAAGACTTGAGGATAAATTGCTTGCGGGCTTGATAAAAATGGTTGGTATGTGCCTGTATTAAAGTGTTTTTGGCATAAACTACTTCAGAGGCAAATCAGGTCAAATTTACACAACTGTTGTTGTCATATGGCATTAATTTGATAGCTCACTTCAACTGACAGTTGGACTTGCTGATTATTTTATGATCACCAGACTTTTTAATTAATTGTGCCAAGAAGAAAGCAAACAAACAAGATTAGGCTGAAAATAAAACTGTATGTCAGCAAAGGTACAATCACCCAGATAAATTCACACTATAACTGAGGCTAAATCTGTATTGTGCTATGAATTACCTAATTACACCATCAGAATCACTGTTCATGCTCAGCAGAGAATATAAAACCTCCAGCATCACAGATCACTCCTTTTTTCCCTACTCATTTGTTCTACATGGACCTGAACAAAAAGATTGTCACTACTTCTAAATATTTCTAATATTTCTAACACCATTACTACTACAAAAGTGCATTTGTTTCATTACCATTGTTTTTCAGAACAATAATGAAATCATGGATAGTTTAAGTACCTGTTCACAAATTTGGATCTACCAAACACCAGGAAATAAAATATGTGATTTGATCCATGCACCAGTCCTTCAGCTGATCACAAAACTCATGCTGGATCTCCAAACATCAGTCAGCACAACACTAATTTAAGAATGCCAGAGCATCACTTCGTAACTGCTCCTTAAGAATAGTGTCCCTTATTTATAGTAACCCTTTGTAACCCATGATTTACCCAGAAACTCTTTTTATTACTCTGTTAAACTCAATCTTTTAAAAAATATACCATATTTTCACTCTATCATAGTAGAAGTGCAGTAATAAAAAATTTCCACTTTTTTTACGCTCACTTGAGCAGGTGGAATGAAGACACCACATGCTGCAAATATATTGATATGGAGTAAAGAGCTTCTTCTCTCACCCAAATGTGCACATACACACAACAATAATGTTTCACTTAATCAGGATGGGTGAAAAAGATTATTTAGAGCATTTCAACTCTCCTGATGTGGTTTAAGCTTGCCCGTATGAGATCTCTTTTGGAACTACTCTTCCCCAGAATCAAAATCCTATCTTAAGTGCCCAAACCATCAGCCTTTCCCTTCTTCCCAATAAAAAAAAAAATTCCCCAGTACCTAAAAGAAACTTTAAAGTCTTCAGCTCACCTTCTTCTTTGGCTTTCTGGTGCATCACTCAAATAATGCTAAAAATGTCAAAGGGAGAAGAAATGATTTCTGTATATATAACACTTGGTTAAAAAATGCAAGTTTAATGTAATTTCTGGAAAACCTGGAATCAAAAATAAATTGTAAGATGAGTTCTTGGCTACACAGCTTGTTGTTGTAGATACAGGGTGGTGTGGCCTGAAAGGATGGTTTGTGGACTGTTTCTCTCTGACAGTGTATGAATCTCGTTCAGAGGTGGTCTGCTGGTTGCCTGCAGTGCAGGAGAAAATACAGTTTCCCTTTTGAGGTATAATTTGCTTTCCTTAGAGCACTGATGACTGAATATGACTGAAGCTGGTAGAGAACATCAGACTGAAATGCTGCTGCTGCTCTACTCTACCAGAGTACCCAGATGGGGCACCTTCCTCATATTAAATCATGCCTCACATATGAGGTCAATGAAGCATTTCCCCCAAATCAGATTGGTATGAGACATTGATTTTTTTGGAAGTTTTTGTTTAGCTTTTTAAAAAAATTATCTAAAGTAATTAGAGAATTTTGACACCATAATCACATAATTATAGCTGTAAGAGGAGCAACTCCGTCACTTGGTGATTGACCACAATACTTTAGTTTGTTATTTACAGCCAGGTCTGTTTGGCCAGTGCCTGTGTGGACAAAAGCTGCCACTCTTGTCAAAAGATGCCCAAAACTTAGACTATATTTCATAGGAGAAAACAATGTCAAATTGATAGACTGACACAGCTGTAACTGTCTTGTCAAGTTGAAAAAGAGCAAGAAAATAAAACCTATCTGAATGTGTATAAATAAACAGCTTGCCAACAAACTGGTATTTCACAGATTCTCTTATGTTCTCAAGAAAAGGATGAAACAGTCATGATGAAATGTCAATAGAAATATTGGCAGATTAAGCTTGGCGAGTAGGCAAGGAATGTTATCCATGTTAACCAACATTAATTCTTCAGAAATCCAGTTTTCCCTTTCATCTGCCATTGGAGGCACTAAAAGAAAGATTTTATTAATGAATAAAATCTTATCTGGGAGGCTAGGTTAAAAAAAAATATATTTCCATATCTCTAAAACATACATACTGATTTGAAAGTTTGGGCTAAGCAGTATCTGCATAGAAATTATGTAAATTGGTCTCCACTTTCTGCACAGATAAGCACTTAGATTAGAAAAGAAAAAGTTATGTCAGGAAAAGGAGTATATAAATTCTAAAAGCTCGTCTTTCAAAAACTGAAGGCAATCTCTTGCATTATCTAATACAGATTTCCTGTTTCATTCAAATGTTAATATATACACAAAAATTAGGATTACAGGGGCCACAGGAGGCCCTGTGGTTAATTGTGACAGCAAGCAATGTCCTTTTTTCTCACAGGCAGCCCTTTGGGCAACAGGAAGCAGAGAAGCTACTGCTGCTCAAAGAACTTGTAATGGGTTTCACATTGCTACACTGCTGGGGAGGGCTCTAGAAAAAACCCTGTGGTTAAAAATGCACCCTGGTCAATACCATGGGAGTTTCCTTGTGGTCAGCTGGGCTAGAATGGAAACAGTCCCTGTTTCCTACTTGCTACCTTTTGAGCATTATACTGAAATGACAAATTAGTGCAGCTCCTGAGCTCACCAATGCTGGCTTCGCATTCAGGAGCAAGAGAAAACTCATCCTGAGTGCTTTTCCCCACAGAAGATCATACAATGCTTCCTATCTAACACCTGGTCTAATTTATACTCGTCTCTATTTATATTTAGGGTCATAAGCAAAGGAGGTTGGAATTAGTGGAGCTGAACACACTAATGTGCATTTGGATTCTGTTAATTTTCTGATCATGACATCGCTAATGTAGTGATTATCAATAATGTTTTAGGAACCTGCTTTGGTGAGACCTGACAGCCAACCTACCTGTTTGGGGGTTTTTCTGGAAGAGATCACTGAATGTGTCAACAAAGTTAAAATCCTCTTATAATTGCACAAGATTTTTATCTGTGAAGACTTGGCTTGGTCAGGGACTTCTGCTTTCCTGTCACAAGGCCACTGATTATATGAAATAAACTCTGTCTATAACTTCATCTGTTTTTTCTGTCTAGCTTAGGTGGCAAGTTGCTGTATGAAGAACAGTATCTTCAAGGCTCTGGCAGACAGCTCTTCATGTAACTTTCATGACTGCATTTACTTTTAATTGATCCTGCAGTACTGTGCCCCTTATAGAGTGTTTTAAATCAATGTCAACCATAAAGGGGTACTAAACTGTACAAGATCCTTTTTTGGTTGCAGTTAAAGATAACTTATTTATGAGGACGTGAATAAAACTCTAAGTGTGTGAATGTAAACATGTCTAAAACTTTCAGAACACTTTTCCTTGATTTCATAGATTGGAAAATGTCAGGCTTGGATTTTTTTTCCCTTTTCCATCATGAAAAATTCAACAGGGCCCTTGGAATGTTTTCTCTCCCCTTGTGTTCTTCTCCATCCCTGTATTAACTGCATATGACATTGGGAGTTCTATTATCCAATGAGAAAATCAAAGCAAGGAGAAGAGAGGCTCTTCCAAAATTGGCAGTGTTCTGGCATTCACCCAGAACTTTCATGTTATGTAAACAAGCCCTTGGCAAGCTCAGACATGTGTGATTCTCACCAGAAAATGAGCAAGTCTTCTCAGCCCCTGTGTGCCAGCATAGACATTAATCCTGAAAGCAGTTGCTTTGGAAGAGCTATTCCTTAATAACTTCATTTGCAATTTTTTTTTTTTTTTAATTCCCTTGCACTGAATAGTAAGAAAAACAGCGGAGGGACTGACTGCATCACTCCTTCAACAAGAGCCCTATATTTTGGGATAGTTCTCTCAAACATTTTTCCCAGCCTGAAGTACCTCCCCAGTATCCCATTAAACAAAAGGTTTGTTCTTATTACAGAAGAGAAGCAGCAAATAGTCCAAAATCCTGGCCAAACCTGCCATGGTTACTGTATGTAGGTAGTTACATGACATTAATTTCTCAGTAAAGGGAAGAGAGCACAGGGAGGAATTAGTGAAGTTGTGCTATTTGGTTTCTCAGAAGAGCCTTATACTGCCCAAGAGTTGCTGACATAGAACTGATGAATGCACAGCCATGAAGTACAGAATGAGAATGTCACTTGATCTTTATATATTACACTTTTCCTTTCAGATCCTCATAGAAATTAGGAGTGAGTCAGTATGGGAGACTGAAATCTCCCCAAAATCAATACAAAAGAAATTAAAGATGGTGAATTAACTATAAAGACTATTAGTGCTCATGAGTTATATTCAAGGTAAAAGATTACACTGAAACAGAAATTAAAGGGATAAACAAAGGTAGCTCGTTACCTTACTTGATTTTCCCTTTTATGGATTAAATTTTATACTTTTAGAAGTTTAGTGGTTTCTTTCCAGTCAAAGCATAAGTTCTATAACTCACCCAGAACCAGAATTTTTATTCTGTAGAAAACTTCAAAGTTCCACATATTAAATCTAAGCCATATCATTCCACTGGCATTTTCCTCCAAGAATGTGGCAGAGAATAAACAACTCAGAAATAACATATTCCTCAAACCTGAGTTAAATATGAATCTTATGGAAGATGCTCAATTGCATCTGCTCAGAATCCAAAGTCAGTTGTGATACCTTTATAATCTCTGTCCTCTGTTTAACAGTACAGCTCCCTTTGCTTGGAGATTTTTTGACAATTGTCCCCTGAAGGGTGAATCCCCCTGACCAGGCAGCCTATGAAGGAAAGTTAATATCCCCACAGAACTTGTCTGGCCGTGCAGGGGAGGGTACACAGGGGCCCTGCTATGCTTACAGCAGCAGCAGAGCCAAAAAATCCCACTGTTTTTGTAAAAATAACTGTCTTCTTTTTGAGCCAGTGTTGGTTCTTTTATGTTCTGACTCAAAATATAACAAATCTTTATAAGAGTTTGTTGCAGTTATTTTTACTTTGCTCCCCCCACC
>VYXF01004468.1:2081036-2133062 GCA_013397295.1 Polioptila caerulea
CCCTTTTTTTTTTTTTTTGTAATAACAGAAATTTTTGTAAACTATTTAGAAGAATGATACCAGGTTTGGCCCTAATCCAGCAAAGCACATGTTTAACCTTCTGCATGTCACTAGTTTCTGAAATCAATGGGAGTGCTTGCAGCCTGAGAGTAAATCATGTGCTTCAGTGCTCCACCACAATAAGACCTTTACAATTGTTTTCTTCTGTACAGATAGTTCTAGGAACCCTCACAGAGTCTCAATGACTTTCACAGATGATGAAGAATCTCTGCTATAGGTAGGAGGAAACCTTGCTAAACACCTCTTTATACAGCTTTATAGCCTTATGTCCCATTTCTTTGTCACCCTGGTACCAGAAATTAAACCTTGTGGGAGACACAGATTAGCTAGGAGCAGAGGGACTTGGGTGCATTTGTAAAAGGGAGGCCTTTCCAGGCAAACAAAGGAAGTTGGACATATATAATAAAATAATTCTAGATATGTAAATTACAAGTGCAACAAATAAAGGGCTCCTTTAGCTTTGATGCTGAAAAGAGTTTGGGTTGTTTTTTGCCAAAGAGCAAAAGACTTGTATTTCTGCAAGACTGTCTTCGAAGAAAGTACTTGGGGTACAGAATTTCATTCATGAAAGTTTCACCAAACACTTCTATTTGCTCTACAAACCATAAGCAACACTTCAGAGATCAAGCACTGTGGAAAGCACGGAGCAAGGTGCAGCCTGACTCTTTGCTTGGGGTGGGTGGTTAACAGGTTGACTTTGAGTACTGCAAGTACCCCAAATTACTGTAAACACCTTTGGAACACCAGGATCTATATTGCTAAGTTTGATAGTTTTACAAAATAATAATCTCTGCTTTCTCTGGGAGAAAAATCTTTGAAATTTGGATAGTCTTAAAAGCACAAAGCTGCAAGCAACTTAAGAAACTTTTGAACAGAAGATAGAAATTAAATTGGCAATTTTTTTCCTAAATATTTTTTATGACTTGCCCAGCCAATACCTAACAAATGGCTTCACTTTAGCAAGAAAAATTAGCCTTCCTCTTCTAAATGACAATTCCTTTTTTTTTTTTTTCTTTTTTTGAGCAACAAAATGCAGAGATTCAGAGCTGCTTGTTGCTGGCTGGAGAGCTCTGTCCTACAAGAAATCAGTTTCTAGTGAAATCTGTTATGTGCATTTAAGGTGAGAAACCACTCTCAGCTTTACCTCAGGATTCTGAAGTGTTTTATGGGCTAATGCTTGTGGTGTCAGCCTGAAAAATACAACTTAACATCATTCCCCCAAAAAAGCAAAAACACACACACACACACTTAGCCATAGAGAGAATCATCCCAGAGCTTTGCAGTGAAGAAGTGGGAACAGGTTTCTGCTGAGCATTGGCTGGATTTGTATTTATGATCTCTTTTTTTTTCAGTTCATCTGCATCCACACAGCAGCTCCTGCACTGCTCCTGCCAGGCTGTGTGTGAGACTCAGTGCAGGGGAAAGCCCTGACTCCTCCTTACCTACAATGCCATTATACAGGGGAAAAATGACAAATCTTTAACAGTGACAAGCTTAATTAATTTACCTCAACACGTGGGCAGGGCTGCTGCTCCTTTAGCATGGAGTACATTCTCTGGGCCCTTCCATCTGCAGCTGGGAAGCACCTTGCCCTGCTGCCAGGGTGAGGAAGAATTCATGAACAGAATATTGCCTGGATTTGCTGATGAAAATGAAGGCAGTACTCAGAGTTCTTTGCCTCTCTGATGTTGGATCTGTCTGCTTCACTCAGCATCCTTTCTTGGGCTACAGCACTGGAGGTTTATCCACACTAACCTCTCCAGCCACATTGCATTTTTCAAAGTGGAGAGGTGCCTTGAATTCACTATGAGAGGTAAAAAACTAATTCCTAGCACCCACACCTGTCTGAGTTCAGTGATATATTTCAGCCCTGCACATCTGACATGCAGTAAAATATCAGCATCTTACAGTACCAGATACTAATTAGAAAAAGAAATGTGTTAGATGTCAGGCCTCAAGAAAGCAAACTTAACATTCTGACAGCAGCTGGAGAGTGATAGCCATAATCAAGCATTGTCCCTGCTTAGATCTGTGCCAAACAACCTCGCTTACTTCCAGCTAATTCTCCATCTGAGACGATCTTTCTTTACGATTCCAAAGAAACATGTTGTCAGTTCCCACCTGCTGGCGCTGCTAGAAATAAAACCACAGTGGATCGGATGCAATAGGTCAGCAGAATAGTGCATTGAACTGTTGTTTGTGCTTCCAAGCTGGGTTACGGGGGATTCACTAACATTTATTAACCCTTTCACAAATCATGGCTTTTGTTATGCTTTTATAAAGCAGGAAGGTTTCAAGGATAAAAACACATCTTTTTAGGAATTTCAAAGGAAGCAAAATTTGGGCTTGTTGCCTGGTTAAAAGTTCGATATCATTTAAAAACCAAAATATATTAGAGAAGAAAGAAAATGCAGATGTCAGCCTAGTGACACAGAGTAATCTATTTGCCCAGTGCTTGTATTTTCCTACCAATTTTGTATTTTTCAAAAAGGACAATAAAAGAATTGTGCTCACTGCTAATTAATGACAAGCTGGTAAAAGCATCTATCCATTGTTCCATTTATTTCTTCATTTCCAGCAGTTAACAGCCCTGTTCTGAAATGAATCAATGTCGTTTACACAGTGTTGTCACTCCTATTGTTTCTTTATCATCCTTGCATTTTCATAAATTGGAGGTGTTAATGGCTTCTCTCAGAGCTCTAAAATGTATGCAAAATGGTAATCCATCCCCTAAACAATTCACATTTAGGCAGGCACCCTCTTAAATATGTTTACTATTAAAATGAATCCTTTGTTTGGATCTAACCCTATCTGTTTGTTTTCTAAACACTGAATCGTAGCAGGTATGCACAGTCTCATTTTAAGTAGGGACTATCAAGTAACCCTGTCCTTTCAGAAACCCGGTGATCTGTCTATCGATGAAAGAGTTTTGGGGTGTTCTTAAGAAGTCATACTATGTATAGATGAAATTGCCTGTCAGGTTTTGAAAGAAAAATCCAGGGTTTGATGCAAGGATTACCAATAACCAAGGAAAAGACATTTACTGCCCTTAGTGGTCTTTGGTCTGGGCCCAAGTAACAGCACTATGCACTCTCAGAGACTGGAAAGGAAACCATGACATTTATCCAGCATGCTTTAGAAACAGCAGACTGTCTTTGTTAATGGCTTTAAAATCTTTGTTATTTAGTAGTGCAATAGAGTTAGTGCTTAAATCTTTACATGACTGGGATTGTAAAGTTTGTGGGACAGGCTGCACCTCATTGTCTATGCAGAGATCTCCACAGGCACCTGGACAGCTGCTTGCAATCTTTTGTAGTTTGTATCAACTAAAATGTGCTTGTTCTTAATTATATTTTATAAGCTTTATAAGCTCTTTAAAGTAAATTCTGCTCAGCTTAATGGCTTCATCCCCCGAAATATTTTTTTTCCATTTCTTTTTGAAAAGGTCAGTATCAATGCTGATACATTATATGCACTTTCCTGAGCCTGATTCAAAGTCATCTAAACCATTGAGTTTCATTTCATTGCTATTATATTCCTTTGGGTCAACACCAGAGTGAACTGCATCAAAACAACTTTCTAGGAATTATATGCAGTTAAAGGATATTTTTCAGATTTAAGGCGCAAACCTCTTAAAACGTGATTTCAATCATATTCTGATCTGAGTAAGGTAGAGTTTGATGAGATATTATACTGGCATAAGGACCAAGATGAAAAAGAAAAACTCTAATGTTAAAACTGAAATATCTGACAAATAGGCAGGGAAGCATTTCAATAACTTGAAGGAAAAAGAAAGCATTGGTGGCAACAGAAGCAGCAACCTTAATAAAAACTAAACCCAAAACAATACTTAAAACATCGTTTGTGTATTTCTGTTTAATTCACTTTTGTTTCAAGTTGCAGAATCTGTATTGCTTAGAAGAGACACTGAAGTTCTCCAACAATGCATGATTGTGTGATCTGTGCTGCTTAAAGGATGGATCCTTGGAGTACTGACACAGGGAGAGAAGATCAAGGCTTGGCAGTGACCGTAACATGCTGCTACACAGCAGGCAAACACTGGAGCCGAGCAGCTGCACCAAGGCGGGTTGTGCTGCCTTTTTCCTTTATGCTCTTGTTTTGACTTGTGTTAATCACCCATTGTTCTAGGTGGGAGAGCTAAATTAAAGGACAGGGCGATCGAACAGGGCTCCCATTCAATTAGACGAAGCAGGTCACTGCAAATTCTGCTGCACAGCGAGGTGATAAGCAGGAATTAGAAACATACCTGGAGAGGTGTGTTATTTAGAAGTAGGTACAACAGCCTAAATGAAAATACTTTGTAGTCTTCCCAAATGTTCAACATCTTTTAGCACTAAGGAATGTACATTTCCGAAGTTTTCCTTTTGCTATCAAGTTACAACACCAATTTTTAAGGGTAGAAGTGTAGTCTCATGAGAAGATAAGAAAAGATAAATGGGAACAAATAAATTAAAAAAAAAATCACCTTGATTTATTGTATACTGTTTTGGGATAATCTTCAGTGTGTTCATGCCAGCCAAATGAGATTGCCATTTCATAAATCAGCACAGAGAGGTTTGACTGTGTCAAACAGTGGGATGCTGGGATCTCCCAGTGAGGGAAATCACTGGCAATCATGGCTGTATTTAGATACATTTGCTATCAAATAAAAAATTGCAGGTTTCAGACATTTCATAAGAATAACCATTCTCATAAGACTTCAAACCAAATGTTCTTGGGCATGGAGGTTTTGAATAGACTTTGAACATGAACCTAAAACTGTCACATCCACAGAGCTCCTGAGAGTTTGCCAAGCATTCTTCAGTGGATTTCCCTAAACTCTGTGGGATTTGGGGTTAGCAGCATGCACTTGTCTTCTAGGAAGGTGGGCTGGGATTATCACAATCACAGAATCACCAGGTTGGAAGAGACCTTTAAGACCATTGAGTCCAACCCAAATCCACCCAATTATGTGAGCTCCTGAGCTAAATTAGTGGTTGTCCCTGAGCTAAATTAGCAGTTTCACCTTTCAATTAATCTTATGGACACATCTTCTGCTCTCTGGGGACGTCTCTCAGGTTTTTTATTTGATATATGTACCAGGAAATCCCTCTGTGGGGTGTGGAGTACACACCCCACAGATTGAAGGATAGAACATCACAGATTGAAGGATAAAGGGTTGATGTTATACCTATGTAAAAGTTAATTTCTCTTTATGTGAAGATATTAAAGTGCATCTCTGGGACATTCAGAAGATGTGATTTGGAAACAGATATCAGCAGTTCTCCAAAGAGCAATAATGCACATGATCCAGGGATGCAAATAAATTGGAAATACTATTCTCCAGCCACAGCTAGAAACAACACAGTTATTTGTGCATAAACCCATCCTCTTCCTGTGACATAATGCAATTTTTGAGGCTTTCAGGCTCCTACACTGCCATGTCCTTTACTGGCCATCCTCTGTCCTGGGCCAGATGCCTGTGCTTTGTGGTGCATGTGAGGAGTGGACATTTTTGATCACAGCAAGTACTGACAAACTGTATGTGAACTAATGAAGGAGCAAAGAGACACATCTGGAGCTGGTTTCTATAGTTTTCAACTTAAATATTTTAAATTTATAGAAATGGACAATATAGCTTTATCTGTGTTCTTTTTTTTAATCCAATGAGCATAACCATCAAACATAACCTAAAAAAATCAGGATTTCTTATTACCTCACTTAAATATGGTGGAATTCTCTCTACAGCAAAGCAAGCAGCAGCATTTCTCTGTTCTAAGACAGCTCTAAGTCATAGACAGGAGGCAAAATAATAAAACATACATTGCTGTTTGCCAGAAGAGTCCTCAAGTATTCTGCAACATATATTTTTCAGAGGTATCACCTGAAAAATTTTTCCTTGAATAAGATTGAAATGTGAGGTCTGGCAAGGTATTCTGAGTCTGGATTTTTTAAACCTAATTCTGTTGCAAATGTAACTACTCTGATTGTTTTGATTTAATCAAAACCGGCTGTTAAATCTCTAATTCTAACATCTTTTCAATCTTTGCTCAAAGTGACACATATGTACTCTCTGACTGTGCATTGTGAAGTTAACAACTTGTTATTTGGCCTATCAGTTGTTGAATATTCAGCCCCTTGTTGGAATTGTTCAAAATGTAAAACTATTTCTGCCTTTATCATTCCTGTCTCTCAATTCATCCTTAGAGATCATAGCTTTTCCAGAAAACAATTAAGAAAAATACAGAGATGTTGTATTTTTAACTTCTGAGGCTGAAGGTTTCCAGACTTGCTTTGTAGTTGAAGAAGAAAAAGAAAAAGGAGGAGGAAGAATAAAGTATATATTTCATCTTCTAGCGATAAGCCAATATTGAAATATACCTGTTTTAAAGACTTAGTCAACAGCTTAATATAGAAATAAAATAGTCCACATAATAAGATGTAAATAAGATAACCACAGAAGTTACCAATCCTGTTTTTATATGAGTACATGATATCCTCTGAAAAATGAAAAGTTAATTAAATCCCACAAATATAAGTTCTTAATTTTTTTTTTAGCAAAAATGTAACTTCATGTTATCTTTAGATTTCAGCATAATAAGTAGAAATAATTTTAGTTGGTGAAATCTGTTCAACTCATTGAAGAAAAAAATCCCTATTTACACAAGCCAATTAAGGCCTATATGTAAAAGAATCTTCAAGAAATTAACATTAAAATTTCATAATAACCATTAAGATTTTCAAGTAAGGCTATCAAATACAAAATCAGACCATTGTAATTAAGGCCATCCTAGCAGTTTTCCAGAAATAATTGCCAGCCCTCACATATGTCACATCCAGCCATCTACATGCATACTTAGTGGCCAAAGTGAATTAGGACGGTGTCAGCTGATTGTTTCTGTAATCAAACACCCCTTTGATTAAATGAAACATTGCTTGAATATCATTGAATGGAATTAAACAGAGAGTATTTATTAAATTGTTTCTAGCTACCATCACTGTTGAGAGCATTTAATGCAAGTCTTGTTCATATTTGTTTGGGTTTTTTTTTTTTTTTTTTTCATTTATCATTGAGAGCAGCTGTCATGCCTGGCAAGTCAACATTTTTATGTCATTTGTGTAAGGAAAAATAGTTGTGCTCTTTGCCTAACAAATCCGTAACCTCTCACTGATAAATTATCTACAGCATTTAGCCACAGTTTGTTCACAGTAAGTTTCATATACTGTCAAGCAAACTAGAAAAAAAAAATATATAAATATTCTTAGCCAAAGGATGAAGAGTTCTGTGCATCTGGTCTAAACCTTAGTGAAATCAGTAGAGACTCCAATGGACTTAGGTAAGCTCTGACCCAAGCTCTGGGTGTGCAGTAGTTTTAGGGACACATTATCTTGGTGTTATTGTTGTGTTCTCGCGCCATCTACCCAATTGGCTTGTTGGCACCTCCTGGGCTGGGCTGGGCAGGGACTCCAATGAAAGGATCATCTCTACTCTTATTTAGCTTTGATTAACATCATTAACCTATCATGCACTGGAGCGACTTGCAGAGCAAATTGGCCAATTTCAGCAAGCCACATAAAGCAAAGAACAGCTTGGATTGTCAGATAAACATACCCAGAGGTGCAGTTAGGATGCTGAAATTATTAGGTGAATGATAGGAAGCCAAAAAATCAGTGAGCCACTTGAGCAGAGAGTATAAACATAAATATCCAAAAGCATGCCACAGTGCATGTGTATTTTATGTTGATGTGCTAATACATTATCTGCTAAGGGTTTATTTAAACCATTTTTGTATTCTCTGCAATTCATTTATCTGCATAAAGAAGAGCCACTAACAGGACAGTGCCTTATGAACAAGCAACCCTGTATGTTTTCCACTGCTGTTTATAATTCTTCTTGCTCATATCTACAATTCATGAGCAAATTGGCTCGTGAATGTTTCCATAAAGGTTGAACAAAGTATGGTGCTGTTAACACTCGCACTGTCATGCTCAGAATCAAAATGTGCCCGCTCTCATTCTATTCATCACAGCTCAAAGACATTTTGGCAATGATATTATCCAAATATTATTAAAACTTTGAACCCTGTCCCCATAAATTATAGCAAAATGGCTTCAGAGCCATTAGGCAAGGAGGATGTATGGGCTCCAGTTGCTTTGGAGTAATTATGTGCTTAAAAGGAAGCGTGGCTAAGCATTCTACCAGTAAAACAAGAAAAGCTATGATCATTTGTTACCGCTTCAGTGCTGTACACAGTATTGCTCACACAGGTCAAGCCAACCTTACAGCAGGACAATTATCTGCCTAGAGAGACCAAACATCTGTTATTAAGTACGCAGAGGCACCACTGCAGCATGCTAGAAATCTTGTCCACTTCATTGGTTTGGCTTACGGTAATGCACTTCAAACACTTGGCTAACTCTGTACAACATCCCCCCTTTCTTATTGTTACTGCAGCAGTTCAGCTTTGAAATATGCAGTACCTTCACTCCCCCATTACTTCCTTTAATATGTGCACAGCTGTTAAAGATGATGGTGTAACTTTAGATGAGTTGCTCTTTCTCCTCTCTCTTTTTTTCCCTCTCTCTCTCTCTCTCTCTCCTCCTCTCTCTCATTCTCTTCTTTCTTCAAAATATGTTCTGAACATACTTGTACATTTGTGTTACCCACTGAGAGTCACTGTGGAGAATACGAGTGGTGCAAAAGTGCAGGGACACACAGTTTTTACACTATAAAACAAAAGCTGCTTGATTTCAAACATTCCCTAAGCTAGCTGAAGAGTCAAAGGACTCCTTTTCACACAATGTCTATGAAACAATGTGTTTAAAACAAACAACAGCACAAGGAACAGATACGACTTCCCTGCACTCACTGACAAACGGGTAGAATGATCCTCTCCTGCCAGGCTGATCATTCACCTGAAGTGAGGAGATTGTGAACTGCACACAATTTACTCCACTTTTTAAAAGCTCTGATGTTAATATACAACTATTTTCCCCCTCTGATAGAAATTGGAGATCTGACACATTTGCTTTCTCAGGGCATAGCAAGAAATGTAAAAGAGTAATGAATGGGTGGCAAAGATGTCAAGGTTAGAAATTAGATCTATCTTATCTGTCTTGAGTTTTTCTGAGCAGTCTATCAGTGTAATAATCAAAACTTTGAAGGAGATTTTAGGTGGGAGAACTACAGAAATCAAAGATCCTAGAAATATTTTTTTTTTGTGCTTTGAGGAAAACTGTTCTGCTTCTGCATTTGCTTTATGCACACTGTACTATAGAAAGGGGAGCTGATACAACTGACAGATTTATGCCATCCTGAGATTCTATCAGCACACATTTCTCTTTAAAGAAACCCAGATTTCCTTATGTTAAAAGCAAATGAGAATAATACTCTGGAGTGAAAAACACAGGTTCACACTGCTGCAGACATAGGTATGTAAAAAAAAAAGGAAAAGAAAATGAAAAGAAAAAAGAAAGTTGAAAATGATCACGAGAGCTTAAAACAACCCCGTGTCAAAGATGACGTTACTGTGTAATCACCAGATTATTTTGCCCCTTATAGAAAAAAAGCTCTGGAGGAAAAGGCATACCTCATCACTTTGATGCGTGGCTCACTCCAGCCATTCCCATCTACATTCTGCTCCCTTTTCATGATCTGTGCCTGCGAATAAAAGACCAGTTAGGCAGAGAGTTTGAAACTGGATCAGCAAAGCAGAATATGTCTTCTGTCTGAACTTTATATTCATGCCTAGCCTCAAGGGAATTACAGAATCAATTCAAAACATACCTATACAAATATTTTAATTAGCTTTTAAAAATTATATTTAGTGTTTTGATACTCAAATATGCAAGGTAAGTTTTTTAAAAACTCTTTAAGATTTAGACACATTTTTCATGAATATTTATCTGATTTGAATTTGAATCACTTGATTACATTCTTCTGAGTTCCTAAAGACAATAAATAACCACGATAGGGCACAAAAATGACATTTTAAAATTTGGAACTCCACAGAAACAGTGGGAGCTTTGTTTAAAAACCACAGAAGCCTCTGGTTATGATATAAATAGTTTTCTGTCTCAAATCACTACAGTTTATAGGAAGTACTCATGATAATTCAGGTGTTTGTTTTCAAAATGGAGCCACAAATTTACTGATAAGGCTCATCCAAAAGAAGAGTTTATACATGTCCTATATATATTTACTTCTTTAAAAAAATGGCCATTTACACAGTGCAGATGTATAATTAAAGATGCATCATACTTGGCTTTATGGAATACTTCAAACCAAGCTCATGAACTCAGTTTCTTCTGATTCATTTAAATACCATTAGCAACCAAGCAGGACAATTAAAACCCAACTGTAAAATAACACTGCTTGTCAATATGTTCACAAAAAGGGGTGCATAACTTTTGTGTCAGTGTAAGAGAAGTGACAATTGCTGAATTAGAATCATAGAATTATTTAGTTTGAACAAGAGCTCTAAGATTATCCAGTCCAATCAGCACAGCCAAGTCCACCACTGTCCCTAAATGCCACATCCACATGTCTTTAAAATACCTCCAGGGATGGTCACTCCACCAGCTAACTGGGCAAACTGTTCCAATGTTTGCAACCCTTTCAGTGAATTTCAGGTCTAGGACTAGAAAATGAAATAGGAGAGAAGAAACTAGGCTTATTCTACATATTCTACTGTTACATTTTTTGCAAGACATCCCTTCTGAGGAATGAGGCAATTGGAGTTTGTTTCTTGATCAGGGAAGTCACACTGATTACACTTACATTGAAGGTTGCTTTAAATTCTGTGGGCTGCTCAGTGGGTATCAGGATTCACCTGGTGATGTTTTACCTGCCAGCTGCAAGTGCACCACTTGCAAAAAACTCAGCATGAGTAAAGGCTTCAAAAGAACTTCCTTGAGATCACTGGATAGAATAAATTCTGTAAATGCAAAGGTGGATAGAAAAAAATCCCATGCAAAGAAAATTTCATAAATATTCAACCCTGAGTGATGGGTGCTGCACACAGTGCATATTCATTAATGCAGTCTTGCAACTCCCTGCACTCTCTCTATGTAACTATTGTCAATTATCACAGCACTTCATAAGGCAGACAGCACACTAGCCCCTTGCACAGCTCTTCAGGTAGCCCAGTGTTTAACTGAGAAAGTCTACTCATTCAATCTTTAGGCTCAATTATTCTTTTCTTTATTCTCATCTAATTTTTCTTTATTCTCTTGGGGAAGAAAAATTCACATACCCAGTCATTTTACATTTTTTGTACTGCAACCAAAGGTTTCTCCAAGAGATATTGCATTCTATGTAACGTAAAAAACAAAATACAACCTGAAGTATGGGAGAAATCTGTGATAGCACTTCAGGGTAGAGCTCTGAGTTTATACAGCAATAGTTCATCAAAGAACCTCCTTCTTCTGACCCTCTTGCCCAATGCCAGCCTCAACACCCTTTTCATGCTCCCAAACTTCTCTAACAGGCTAGTGGAACTTTATTCCATCCCTGAATATTTTTTTAAAATTCAATTTCCATATTTCATTTAAATACTGATTGCCCCAGAAATGTAGAGCTACCGAAACAGATTTCAAGCAAAGTTTTATCTCAACTAGTCTCCAGGAAAAGGAGAAAAAAAAAAAACAACAAAAAACCAGGTTAAAAAGGAGAAGCGTGGGAATGAGCTTGTCAAAGAGGGTTTTTGATCTGTCTCACAAAATATTTGACTATGTGAGGAGACAAGTACAAGTAGATGAAATTTTCCATATAAGAAAACTCCTCCACAGTCTAGTTTCAAAACAAAGAAGTACACACATTAATGTCAGCCGTTCTGTGCCAACTGATTAATTTTTGTAATCTTGTTTTAGGTTTCCTCTTCAATTGTCAGTTGTAGTTTCTTAAGAAATCTGCACACAGCTGCATTTTTAAGCACTCTCTCTACTCAAATGAACTAATCTCTTATATTGTACTTGTCAAAAAAAAAAAAAAACAAACCCTTTCAATATTCTTTTCCCCTCGGAAGGAATAATCTATGGCAAAGAACATTTTCTCAAGACCTTTCCTTATCAGGAGGACATATGTGAAACTGTGGACTTAATTTTGTGTTATCTTTTGCCTTGATAACAAACAGTTTGTGTTACTAAAGCACTTCTTTATGCAGGTGGATGATAAAACCATCCCTCAACCTGAAGAAAAATATTTCCTCACACAGCTATGATTGTACTTCCAAACTACTCAAAAGAACAGATATTTTTGCAAACTTATTTTGAAGCCTTCCTATGTTGATATAACAAAGTCACTGCTCCCTGAGAGCAGCTGCCTGGTACTGTCATAAGGTATAGCCACTTTCAGACTTTGTAAACAAAGGGCCTCCTGTGACATAAAAAATACTCCAGGTATCCAGTCAGTTTTAAAGCCTCCATGAGAAATTTGAATATTCCTTTTCCTGTGGCAGCTGGTTTCTCTCACTGTTGGATGGTGGTGGAGTTGGAAAATAACCTAAACAGTTAACATGCAATGAAAATTCAGTAGCCTACAGGGAAAAATCTCTCAGCCCATTTTTGAGAAGACAAACATCCAACCAAAACATTAACAGTTTCAGTAAGCAATAATCACCCTGGTTAGCAATCTAAGCAGGGATTGTACAGACATGGTGATGAAGCTAAAATCGAATATTAGTATGGTCTTTCTAAGTTTAGTTGGTAGATTGAATCAGGAAAAGTGCCCTGTCTAGACAGCCTCAGCTTTGTAAATAAAGGAAAGACCCCATTCCCTGTTTATCCAGTCCTTTAATGTGTTCACCTGAAGACACAGACACACACACATCCAAGTTCACTCCAAGGTTTAAGAAAAGCAATATATTCCTTTCACAAAGTATATTAGACACTTGGATTCAAAATTATAGAGACTTTCTGTTGGGCCTTTCAGTAATTCTTGTAGTGTTTATATAAAAGTGCTTCTGACACTAAATTATTTGCAAATGTTCCTCTTTTTGGGGGGGATTTGGAGCCAAATTATAATAAGCAAGAGCAGATTGACCCAGATTAAAAGATACAATTAGTCTGTCTGATTACTAAACCTAAAAAGTACTACTTACACTAAGTTATTGTTTTTATGACAAAAGAAGACATCCTGGCAGAACAATAAAGTCAGTGCCATAGAGAAGAACCTTGCAATTTGCTCCAAACAGTTTAAAAAATTCAGTTTAGAGATACAGCAATTCAGTAGAGCCGAAATATTATTATGCCAGAAGTAAGTAATGATACAAGCAAATACATTGCAAATGTATATGCCTGATTCTTTTTCATATCAAAGCCATTTTTTCTTCTTGCATGGGTGAAATTTTAATATTATGTGAAATCTCACTGACTAGACCAGGCTCTTACAAAAAATAGTTTTTTTTTCCAGTAAGCACTCAGGCCCAAACCAACTACACTTTACAGCTCCCATGGGACCTGTCTTAGTATAAATTGAAATGAAAATTAGGTCTTCATGTGTGTAAATATATACACATGTATATTTTTATTTACACAGATGTAGAATTACAAAATTATTCCTTTAGGAACCCAACCTTAAAATATTATATATTGGCTAAATTTAATGACAAACAATGCATCAGCCACTACTTGTGGAGTGGGGGAAGAACTGAATCCATTTGCTACCCTATAAACCACTATGATTAATTAAATAAATACAGCAGGAGTACTATACTCTGCAAGACATTATTGTGATCTGCAATACTTCCATTCAAGCACCTCAAAGCAAAGCATCTTTCCCATTTCTCCTGAGCCTGAAAGGTGTGATTTTTGTGTGAACCTGTCACGTGGCTCAGCTGTGGTTGCACACAACACTCAGTAAAGTGAATTGTGGTCACAAAGCATGGGCATCAATTCTGGACCACGAGGCAACTCCAGCAATTCTTCCCAACCTGGAAAAGCTGGTGGTCATTGTGACCTGAAAAGGTTCTACCCTAATGGGTTACATTTCATCAACCAACTCAAAGCTGGCAGTTCCACCATTTGGTGCTTCCAAGTCTGCTGAGCCACTTGCACACCAGTGCTACTGGTTTTCCACATTGGCTTCCCAAATTGCTCATAAAATACAGGTCACAACTAGGAGCCTTGTCCTGTTTCCTCTCACAGCAGATCCCCTGAGCCCATCAAGAAAAAGGTGGTGGGTTTGTTGTGTTTCTTCCTAGAGTACACTGCAGGAATTTTGAAGAGAGGCCATCATCTGATTTTGAAAGACTCAGAATAGCAGCATCTCCTGAACAGCTCTCTCAAGTGGGAAACAACAAATTTTGTTCCAATCTCTCTCCCATATAGAAAATATGCTGATTTTCCCTCGTTCTGGGAGGCAGTTTCCCATCTGCTGCTGAGTGCTATGATGCTATAACTGGGATCATACCCTAAGCAGTTTCAGGATGACAGTGAAATGTGCATTTTTAATACTAAAGGGAGAAGGAAAAGCCTGATGTCGAGACAGGAAGCTGATGAGTCTTGTAATAGCTGACTCTGCCATACTCTGTCTTTGTGAGAACAGGAGATGAGCAAAAAAGTGACCTGCAAGAGATAAGAAGTTATGGGAAGAGTTTGCTGAATATTTTGAGTCAGAGTTAAGATTTATGCAAAAAACCTTACATTGTGCTACTATATTCATGCTTCCAGTTTAGCATTACTTGTGAATGTCTGTCTGTATAGGTGCATACTATGGCACACCTTCATGTGTATGGGCAGCTATGTGAGAAATCAATCCTGGCCTGTGTGTCCATCAACCTACTTCAAGTGGGTTCTTTGTTATAGAGTACATTTAGATTTATTAAATGCATGCCCAGATTTTATGGCAAATGACATCAGGGCATTACAGTGAATTGATGACTCAAAATTCTGACTGAATAGACAACTTTAACGAGTTTAAAATAAGCAATAATATGTTGAATTAAGACTAGGAGCAAAAAAAAAGTTTTCCCTTCACTCAGGGAGTTTTCACAGGGCAGCTTAATGAATGTAATTGTTATCAGGTTCAGAAGAGTGGGTTTGCTCCATCCCACCTAACCAACCTCAGCTGAACATCCAGTTCAACTTATTCAAACCTTGAAATGAGATGTTTTAATTTTCTGCAAGTTATTAATTACTGTAAATGATCCACAAAGCAGAAACAGACCAGAACTAGACCTCTATGATAAGTCCCAAAATCTAGCTCTCTTGTTCAGAAAGTACAGTGAGCCCTGGTAGTTATGATTCATCTTTCCAGACAGCATCCAGCATGAATAGTGATCACACAGCCTTCTGAAAAATAAGTATTATTTATCATGGTATTGACATGTGTGCCATTTCTGGCAATGAGAGCTGGGCTGATGCTCCTGAGTCTTCCCAGACAGTAACTCTGCCTCTGTCAAATTCTCCTGAACCATAAAATTCCACCTCTAAACAGATCATCCTTTGAAATTTACCATCTACCTTTTTTTTTTTTTATAACCCTCCTGTCTTTGTATAGTTTTTCTTATCCTGGTTCAAAAAGCTGTAGAGGAAGCTTCAGAGCTGATAGAACTTTCCTAAATGATTCTTAATGTTGTGCCAAGAAATTTCAATTTGGGCCATTCCTTCTCCTTCAACTTCCCCCTTTCAAATACTCCATTAAGTGAAAACAATGTATTTTACAATAAACATACCACTAAACACATCCATATATAGACTGATTTGATTATTATTGCAGAGCAGCTCTGATTTTTCCAAAGCAACTTATCTTAGTCATCGCTATACAACACAGAAAAAGTCATAAAATGAGAAAGTAAAAAAGAAACTCAAAACCATCTCTTTAACATTCCTCACTGACAACGTCTTCCTTATGTATTTTACTTTGTCCTAAATGTTTCTCTAATGCTTTAGTAACATGCTATTCTCTGCCTAGCACCTAAACTGAGCCAAACAGGGCATGTGCTTAGCAGGGCACATTTTTTATGCAATAAAGTGAGGTATCCCTTGTGAACTTAAACTGCAGGCTTTGGGAGATGGGAGAAAAGTCTGGGAAAGTGAAATGAGAATATGTTCAAAACACAGAGTGAATATCCATACTGCAAAATGACTATAGAATATATAATTAAAAGTTCTTGGCTGCTCAGTGTTTTGTCTCATCCCTCTTGAAAGCTGCAATGTGACATGGAGCCAGCATCAACTCTAATTGTGCCACCAGTAACAATGACAGTTATTATTACTTTTTATTATATGCAAATTCTCCGTTTGTTCCTGCAGCTAATATGGCCTTTAATGTGGTATCAGTTCAGCATAGGTGAATTCTGTTTTTACTGGCAGCAACATATTCCCTGCTGAGAAAATATGACCCATCATGGAAAAGGCTTAATCTTGAAATTCAGCTATTTTTTGTTTCTTGGTGGCCTCTAATTGTAAGCTTGAGGCAGTGCACAATAATTATCAGTCTGCAAGCATGAAAAGGAGTAAATGCCAGTCAGGCTATATGGTTGCTTTGTGCACACAACATGTAAAGAACTCTGCCATGTCAGTGGTGGGCTGGCAGCTTTCTTCAGTGTAATGGCAGTGATTCAGCTGGTAACTGGATGAAAAATTGCAGCAGGTTTCCCTGTTATGATTCTTTCATGCATCTCTGTCAATGACAGTTTACATTCTGGGATTGAGATCATTTGTTTCCTGTTTGCTCACAGCTTCAGGCTTTTCTTGTTTGCCACCATGGATTTACAGCCCTCCCCCCCAGCAAACCACATCTAAGGGGTTGAGGGATTACAAGGCTTAATACTTTACAGCTCGGCACATGAACAGAAAGTTGGAACTACTGTAAAAGGAAGGCTGACTAGATATTCCTGTGAAATAGATACATATACGTGTGCAGATATGTACATCTGTGTAGAAAGAAGCCCACAGAGTAGTGAGATGCTAGACTAAAAGGTTCATTCTTCTCATCTTCTTATAAATTAACAGGTTAAACCTCAGAAAGAAAAAAAAAACCAAACAAAAAAACCCCACATTTCTCATATGTTTCTTCCCCTAAAGCTACTTGGAAAATAATAGCAAAGTAAAATGCACACTTCAGAAGATCTCTCTGTAATTTGGTGAAAAAGATTTTGCTGTATCCATACAGTCATTAAAAAAAAAAATGAGGGCATAAGCACAAGCATGAACAACCTGACACAGTGCTAATCATATGAGCCTAGTAGGAGAGATGTTTATACCCCATGTGCCAGATCTGAAATGTTTTACTCCCATGCTTCTCCAGCATCAGTACATGGACCCTCCCAATGCCTAGCTGAAGTAGGGAGCTACTACTACATGAACCAGAGTGAAAATATGAGCACAGACAGGAATGCTAAGGCTTCCATTTAACTCCTGCTAAAACTAACTGGAGTTGATTTCAGCCTTGAAAAATGCAACCCTAAGACCTCAGAATAAAACATGAGGGTAAAGCAGTGAGACTAGAACAGAACGGTGAGCGTGTAATTAAATAGAGACCTGAATACAAGTTGCCCAAACTAGCATCTTTCAGCTATCCTTTTTCTCTCTCTATGAAAGGAAGTATTGTTTGCCTTTATCACTCTTGTCATGGTCAGCAAAACTGGGTGAAAAGCTGAGTTTATTTGGTAAATGTCACCTGTTTTTTGTTTTTCTATTTACTAGCTGCTCAGAAGCAGTTCAGCTTTTCCTTGAAAGAGTATTTGTATTCAGAGAATTATTTGTTGTTGCCAGCTTATTCTCAAGCAGCTCATTACAAGCGTTCACTCTTTAAGTACTTGGTTAATTTTGATTAGATAAATGGCTATAGGGTATGTTTCTGTCTCTGACTAAATCTCTAAGTGTTCAGTTTCTTGATTAAGTACTCATGTTTACAAATTTACAACTCTTTCTAAGACTGTTCTTAAACATTTATTTAATATACATTCTTTCAAACATTACTGCCATAAGAAAATAAGCTTTGTCATAGCAGTTCAAGCAACAGTCCCTGGTGAGTGAAGTTTCAGAAGGGGCATTGCTTTTTTGAGAGGGTACAACCAATGTCATCCTACTTGAAAATGCAAACATCATGTATTATAAAGGCTAACTGTAAGAAAACTGGTCTTATAATCACAGTGTATTATAGGAATCCCTCTGAACTCACTGGAATATTTTAAAATAAAATGGCAGAGTCAGATTTTTATAAATGTTTCTGGATACAGACCACAGAATCAAATCCACTGACTCGTCCTCGGTCCTTTGCATAGTTCCAGAGTTGAAAAACAGTTGTGAACTGTGTTCATCAGTGAATTTATTACTGCTTATTTCATCAGAATGATGCAAAGAAGCTTTTTAGAAGTGGTCTTAGGCACCTAAACTGAGACAAACCACTGCTATATTAGCCCCTTGTTTCCATCAGATTCACTCACCTTTACTGTTGGTTGTATAGAGGAATTCTAAGAATGAAGATGTGACCTTTGGGGGAAACACTACTAAAAGATCTCAGGAACAAGTCCTGAATTAGGCTGGACTTTGAATATCAGTTCTTTGTGTCAGATGAAATTGAGCAGAAGAGCCAAAAGGAGGCAAAGGCCAAGCTATAGCCTAGCAGAGGTGGGCCAGCCAGGGAGCACAAGTGGTGAGAAAAGAAACTAAACTCCTTTGCAGCAACTGTGTTAAAGCCACTGTTTGAAATGCCCACTCTGAGCAGATCTCCTGAAAAGAAATACAAGAAAAGGATAACCCACTTTGCCAACTGAGTCAAGCCACAGTCTCCATGCAAAACTGACACTAAGTATTTTACTCTTTACAAATAGTCTTTATAATTGGGATTTTTAAATAATCCGTCTTAAAAGGGATTGCAGCTGTAATCAATTTGTGGAGGGCTGTTTTAATAAGAAGCTGCTCGAATAGGATTAACTATGAGACCCTAGACCTCTTTCCTCCAGTCCTTAAACTCCTATTTGAAACATTTAGATACCCCATAAATTATTTATTGGTCTTACAAGGTGTCATCAAGCTACGAAAATGATGCTTGACAAGTTGAAAACCGTAACCATTTCCACCAATTTGTTAACAGCCTCTCCCACATGGCATGTAATGTCTCACTTCTGCCTTGTCTTACAGGAACAGTAGTTACATTCACTCATTGCACCAAAAGCACATGTGGAGAGCTGTCAGACCTTGTGCATTCTGTTTATTTCAGGAAATGTTCCAGAAAATAATTTATACATAGCTTGAAAATAGAATGTCAAAGTGGATTTCCTTTTCCTTGTAAGGTTCTTAAACAACAAGGGGACAGAAAAAACAGAGTTTTTCACTCCCTCTGTCTACCAAAAAACCCTCTCTGTGATTTCTTACCAGCACAGATCAACACATATATAGGCATGCTATAGAAAGGAATACAGGGAAAATCTATGGGGGCTTTGGCCAAGAAAAGAGGAATCATCCCTTCACATCTCTGTCAATTAAGGTTGGAAAAAACCTTAAAAAAGAAAGGTGTTTTTTTTTTTTTTCTTTCAGGGCTTCCCCAGAAGTGCTGGTTGGTGATGACTGGTAAAAAGACAGTGAGATAGGGACATATATTTTCTTAAGGATCACTTCAAGCATGAGGCAATCTGCATTTAGCAAATATCATCTCAAACCAGTCTTTATAATTCTGATTGTCTGAGAAGGATAGAAACTCACCTGGAAATAGGTTTCTGCTCATCACTGCTTTTTGTGGGAATGGTTTAGTGCTTGCTTTCCTCTGTAGGGTCTTGGGTCTTAACACCCATGCTGGCAATGTTCAATCATTCGTTACAGCAGTTTTGTGGGGATCCTAGGCCATAAGCACATTGTTTAAATAGTTAGTTTGTTTTGCTTGTTTTTATTTATTTGAGATTATAGATTTGATCCATGGTGCAACCAATCTTTGCTCCATGAAGCCATCTGTTGCCAGTGTATCACATAAAGCAATTAAAAAACTGGTTTAAACAAAGACTTCAAAGAGAGAAGCTCTAATTTATTACATGCTATTTATTTGCTGTATTATTCTACTAATACCTGATCAGTCAGCCTTCCACAGCAATCATAAAACTGTCCATGGGACCAAGGCTCATGGGGGAGTGACCTGTAGTTTTGCAAGTGTACAGTTTCCACAGACAGAATATCTGAAACTAAATCCACTTAAAAGCACAGGACTGGAGAAACTACAGATGCACACAAGCAAGGTTTTGTCTGATCTACTTCCTGGTATAATTTCAAGTTCATTGAACTTCTTTGATGTGTGGTCATTGTAAGGGACAGTGACTGCTGAAAGCTTCTCTTCCGTTCAGTCGTGGTGCATGGGCACAAAGGACAGCAACAACTGCCACCATTACTTATGGACAATCGTGTTCATCTGACTGTATCAGCTAAACATTGGGACTGGGTGTGGTCATTTAACAGAAAATCCCTCTGTGTCTCTAAAAGGGAGAAAACAGAATATGAAGTGAAAAAAATTAGAAAAAAAATTATTTTTACTTTCAAAAATATTTAAGCTGTTTGTTTCTGACTCCTTATAGACACCATGAGATTATGGTTTGATCCTTTGTACAACCCATCTGTTTAGTATGAAGCAGTGTTAGTATCACGTAAAGCAATTAGAGAAACTGGTTAAACAAAGACTTCAAAATGTGAAGTGTCTGGCAGTCTTGGATAAAATATTTAAAATACAATACACTGCCTTTTCCACAAGCTGCTCCATGAAATAGATAACTCCCAGCAGACTGGAAGCATTAGCAGAGACGTCACTGAAAACACAAGCTCAGATTTAATGTGAGAAAGTTGCTGCCATCTTCCATCTGATTTTTAGATGCTTGTATATGATTTTTAAGCCACTTCAGCCCTTAAAAACATGTATTTACACCTCACATTTACAAAATTGGGCATGATTACCTCAGATATTGGGTGAAAGCAAATACTGTTTTCCCATTTTCTTTTGAAAATCTTGACTTTGACTGTTAAAGCACACAGTCAGCCATAAAGTTACTGTAAATTACAAAAGGAAAGCACAACTTTTAGAAGCTGCAGTTTACAGGTGTGAAACATTTTATAAGAAATGCCTGAATATGCATAAATATTTGAATATGAGTTTTTCCTTGTTCAAGGTAATTGGTAGAGCTTTTATGATTGTACAGCCCTGCTTGTTCATGAACAAAGACATTTGTAGTTTTAGGCAGACACACAGTAGCAAATGAGTTTAAAAGACACAGAAAACCAAATAATTTAGCAAGAGGAAAATGGAGAAATTTTGAGCTGCTAATAGGAAAGAAGCACATTGGCCTAGAAACCCCTTTTTGTTTATAATTTCATAAATGGAGTCAGTAGCCTGAGACAAGCCTGTCACATCTTTGGCACTGAACAAGGGTCAGTGATGGATAACTGACCTCCTTTCTCACTTTTATCAACAAATGTCAAAAAAGGCAAACAACAGCAATGACATCCTGCCCAAACAGCCAAGAGTGTTTCATTTTCTTTGCACTTCTGTTTCCTCTGTGCCTTTAATCAGGGCTGGGGGATGTAATTGCTCTGTCTGGGCACAGCTTAAGGCATGCTGTGCAACTAACAATTAGTTTAGAGACTGAGATCTATAAATTTTGAGAAAAGAGTAAGAGGATTTGGTGTGCTTGAGCTATCCTTTCTAATGAAGAAAAATATCACACCGGAAGGGACCCAGAGTGTTATCAAAGCAACTTAATATCATCTGGTAGTGATTTGTAGGCCCTCATAATCTATTGTGATCATGTTGAAGGGGGAGGAAAAAGTCCACGTGTTCCAGTATTTATGAGATTTCCCAAACGATGGCCGCCATCTGTGCAAACGCCACTAATCTCAGCCACCGTCTTCGTGGCAAATGGCTCCATGGGATTGTCCGAGGGAAGGGAAACACTGCAGGAATGTTGGGCTATTTATTGTTTATAAAAATAAACCAACTGGACTAAGACATATGCGAGGAATTTATATCAAACAGCTGCAAAAGCAAGTTGCCTCAATAGGCAGGGTGCATCGGTGATGCAATCGGACCACACCGAAAGATTTTCCTATTAATCTTAGAATATACATGGCATGCTTGAGATGCTGGTTTGTCCCCATCTACACCCAAACTCACCTTACATGGATATTCTTAAAGTAAGTTCTGAAAACAGTTTATGTAGACAGATACTGTTTCATTATGTGAGTTTATTAACTAAATAAATATAAACAAAGTCTAAGGACAGTCTGTCCCCATAGAATCTTACCTCTCTCAAACATTTCCTCATTACTCTCTCAGCTAAACAAGTATAATGCAGATACTAATACTCAGTGTTAGTGAACCAAGCACACCAAGTTCCTAAGATTTCCTTGTTTTATGGTTAGCAGTCTAATCCCACTAAAGTCCTTTTCTAATTTCTTAATGAAGAAGACCAAATCCATCACAACGAGAAACAACATTCAGCAAGAACAAAGAGTCAAGGAGTAACTAGATAACACCAAAATGACAGGCAGTGTCACAGCAAACCCACAAAGTACAGTATTTTAGTGTTGAGCCTGCATGACAGCACCAGACAAAGGGGAAAAGAGCTATCAGAGACAAGCCTCTTGCCTTTGTAAAGCTAGTTTACCAGACAGGCTTAACACTGGAGAGACTCTTACTTTTTTAACTGTTAATGGGTTAGTATATGTACAGCAGCCTCGGGGAAATTCTCTTTCTAGGTCTACATGCTTGAAAACAGCTATCTTCACTTTTCATTAAAACTGCATGCATTTTGAAACACCTGCCTTCAGGAAAACTCCCAAGCTGATTGACTCTAACATGAGAATTAATTCAGGCTGCTTTAGTGTGTGGACAAGGCTACACAGAACAATGTGTCAGAATTAGGCTTTTCCATAATACAAACTGGCAAGGATTGCTCTTTTGGGAATCCTGCTCAGCTGGAATTCAAGCACTTTGTTTGACAACTGATTTTCAAGGTGTGTGTCCTTTTCTTTTGAACACATGATGCCTGAAAACCAAGGTGCAACAGTGCATATGTACATATATATGAATGAGAAAAGGACCATTCCTAAGAAATCCTTTGCTATGACTTGTGATTGTTACTTACCCATGCTAATGCCAGAATGTTCCAGTTAGAAGGAAGGAAAAATGTTTTGTTTGATCACTTTGTTTCAAAAGAGTGATCATAAATGCCACTAGTAGATACCAATTGTGCTTTCTGACTTCTGGGACACTAGAATTTGAGTCTTTCTTTTCTGGGTGGGGGAAACACCTCTGCACAGTCATTAGATATTCTAGCTCAGACACTGTTAATGAATGAGGTACACACTTGAACTGGATGCTTCTTATCAAAAGACCCACTCCCAAACCCCACCCTTCACCCCAAAGTAAAAGGCTTTAACCACTCAAAGAACAGTTTCTGTGCTACAGGCAGAGTGTGCATTGGTCACACTGTGTCAATGAATTATTTTGCTGAAGCCCAGACCCCAACATCTGCATTGGTTAAGGTCCCAGTTTTCCTGCAGTTACAGCTGATCAGTAAAAGAGCATAAAGGCTGTTTAAAGTCATTAGTGAATCTGACAATAAACTTGCTCTTTTACTTACAAGAGACAATTGAGAAACAAATTCAAAGATATCTGTTGTCTTAATAATCACTGAAATGCAATTCTGGTGTTGCTCAAGGTGTAATTACCTGACATTTTTCTCTGACAGTAAGGCATAGACATTCTTGTATTTCCTTTAGATTCTGACTGTTCATTTCTGTTCCTGTGCTGCAGTTAATCCTCTTCTGTGCTGAAATCTACAGAAGTGGCCTCACAAAAATCTGTAGAAGCACAGTAAAGTCAGGGAACCTTCACAGTTGCCTTTACCTCTAGAGAAAATAGACACTAGAACTGCATCATCAGCAGGCTTCATTTCTGATTAGATTCTAAACTAATTCTAGTTAGAGTACAGGTAAACTCCTAAAGAATACTTTAGGAAAATGCCTGTTTTGGAGAATGCTAAGTCTATCTTGTCCAGTAATATAGTCTGAAAAATTAAGCTAGGAACATTTAAAGATGCCTCTTTTAGAACTGGAGTGAGACATTCCACATGAACTTGTGAAATGATCAGTATTGAAAAAATGTGCCTGGTACAATTTCCTTGTGTCAATGATTGTCTCCCTCTTTGCCTGTATGTGATCACCTATTTGAATACAGAAATATAATTTTAGGTGTATTACCAAACACATAACTGTTCCTAACATGGACCCTCAATATAGCACATCAACCAAAGATCAATGTGCAGAGGAGAACCCATGCTCAGCCTGCAGGTGGCTGCTCTTATGCACCAGCCCATGGTCCAGCACTGCAGGAACAGCTCCAGTATCCTTCCCGTGTTTCAGAGGGCAGTGGAAGGAACCAACAGGATGAGTGGGAGCCCACCTCAGCTCAATTTCCCAAAAGGAAGTCTCCTGCATTGGGACACTGCTCCCATCTCCTGCTGCAATTTATTTCATTCTGAGTTGTACCACTGGAACTGTTCATGAAGTCACACCATAAAGTTTGTTGTAAACTGATCTGGGTTCAAAAGCTTTTGTGAAATGCTGGTGGCAGATGTGAGGCTGGCAACAGTCTCCTAAATCAGTTGTGTTACATGAGAGACAGAGGAACTTTATCTAAGGTTATCTTTTCCCCACCAGCTTTTGTGTATCTTATGCCACTAAATTCACAAATACGCCACAGAAGCTGACGGGAAAGAGCTGCGAGCTTGAGCCTCACCAATGAACAGTCTTTCCAAAAGGAAACCTTACACTGGTGCTGGTTTGTAAAAATGTATGCAGATGACCCAGGTAAACCTAAGTCCCTAGTTTTCAAACACAGAAACAAATATAAATTGTGTCCTTGTGTAAATGCATGCCAGGAATGTACAGTCATGAGGATTGACATGATGCCTAGTTTTTGCTCCCACTCTCTCAAGCACAAAACAATCAGAAAATAAAATTCCCTTGCTGATTGCTTTTGAGGTTTCATTTAAAGCATCTTTACAACTCCAGTGTACTTCCTACTCCTACTTATTCCTGCATCATCAGTCATGCACAGCACTGTAAAATATCATGTTTGCCACTCTTCTGAAATGTAGAGGTATATTCTACCTGAGATATGTTGTTTCAGGCCTGCTGAATGATTCATACTATGATGGAGTCTTACTATGATGGGAGGACAACAGACCATTCAGAGTATACTGGTAACTAAGTTTTTTCACAAGTTATTTATCAATCTTTCAACACATTACCACATTTTTTCTGTTAAAACACACAGAACTATCACCCAGGAGCTAGCAAAAATGATGGCTAAAAAATCCTGCTCACAAAATGTGGGCTAAAGTACCAGTGACCTAGAAATATAAAGTGCTTTTTTCTGTATATAGTAGGCATAGAGGGTTTCAGACTGCAAGATACACAATTGCTTCATCACAAAATGAGTACAATCATTTCATTTCTGCAGAGCCTGGTCTTTATTTGTGAGCTGTGTAACATGAGGAGCCCTACACAGAATTTCCCTCTAATTAGCAACTACATATGTCCAAGTCAGTTGAGAAATAAGACTCAGAAAGCCTTAAAAACATATTATTTGCAATGCTATCATTCCCTCTGTTTAAATAGGAAAAGATTAGGCTAAGAGACACAGGTACACAATAGGATCTTACCTTTTACTTCTCTGCCTGGATGCACAATTTGAGAATCAATCTGTCCTGTAAGACAACAAGAAAATATCTTTTTTATGCTGAAAATTTATTTTTGTGATCCTAGAGATCCTCTTTTTTCATCGGGTATTACATAAAGCACTTTCTGAAGAAGGTGAAGGTTCTAGTCAGGGTCTTAGAGGTTGAATAGGAATTGCAGTTTAAGCAGAGCAAAGACAGAGCTTGAAGTTTACCTACATTTCTATTACACCCCCCTATAAAGTAGGTGCAGTCTTCTATCTCTTTATAGAAGTATATCTATATGTGTTTAAAAAAGTAAGTAGATATTTTCTACTTGCTAAACACATTCACTCATGAAAGGAATAGTTTTAAAGCCCTGGAATCTGACTTGTTTCTTCTTTTTAAATCCAGTATGTTATAGGCTAGGCTGCTGTGAGGAAGCATGAAGGACCTATATTCATTTGCAACAGCTAAATATGTCATTTGTCAGCATTCTGAACAGGAGCAGTCTACAGATGGGTGTCTTCCCTCTCCATATTCACAAAATGAAAATTAATTGTCCCCCCTCCAAGCCCCTGTAGCATCATGAGCCAGTACTCCTCCAAGGCCACACGAGTACCATCAATGTCATACGATGCAATTTCAGTGGAACACCAATGGACAAAATCCACATCTGCACAGAAAAGCCCTTGAGAAAGGAACTTATATTTATAAACTGAAGCACATAATTTAGCATTATTAATAAGCTACATGGGGAGTTATATATATATATATATATATATATACACACAATTTTGGGCTATATGACCAGCTAAAAAAAGTCTATACTGAAGATTAGCCTGCAATAGACAAGATAAAATTTTTGACTGTTTTGTATCAAAGTCAGTTGAGCCCATCAGAAACTTGAGGACTAAACAAAAAAACTTAGTCTAAACATTAGAGAGAGTGAAATTTAAAAGTTATGATTTGAATTCATTTTACCTGTAAAAGTCCTGCAATGGATAACAGAGGTATTGTAATGCACCCATCATCCTCAGTTCTGGCTTTGATCCCTAATACGCTCCCCTCCTGCCTACAAACTTGAAACCTAAAAAACAACAAACTCTGTGGTGGGGAAGGAAGGGGAAATGCTGCCACAAACCTGAAAATTTAATAAAATGAAAAGGCATTTTAAGATTCCAGTCAATCTTAAGCAATACGACCACAACAGATATCATCACATATGACAGAGTCAGGGGCCTGTGGCACCCTGAAGGGGGAGAGGAGGATCCTGCAGGGCTGAGCTTTGCCCCAGGAGCTGCTGCACTCACAAAGGTGCCTGTCCAGGCAGCTGCTCCAGGGGAGTGGCTTCCTGAGAGTCCAAAACTGTGACATTTATCCCAAAATGGTGAAGTGTGGTTAGAATCCAGAGCTACTTTTCCCTTCTGAGACATTATTTTCTGCTGGGTTTCACACTCACTGTGGAAGGAATTGCTTTATAAAATCACCTTTTCCTTACATTGATTTTCTGGTTGCTTTGCCTTCCTAAGGTTTTGTGGAGTAGAAAGGATCATGTAGTATTGAGCTTACAATAAACAAGGTCTGGAAAAGGACTCTGTATGGCATTAGGAGGAAGAACATAAGCTGATTTTTTAGATCAGGCAGTAAAATAAAAAAAGTAGCAGATTAGCCTAATGAAGTGTCTTTTTGTTCGTATTTTCCTATTCTTAAAAAATAAAACTATTTTTCAGGTTTCAGAAAAGAAGGAAAAAAATCAAAGTAAGGAATGTTCTCAGCATTCTTGAAACAAGTGATTCTTCATATAACTACTTTTTATGTGAATGACTGTCAATCATCAATCTTCAAAACTGTCATAAACACCCACACATGCTATTTCAAAGATGCCTAATGTAGGATATATAATACCATATTTCAAGCTGGATTCAAAGCTTTTCATCTATCTAATAGTTAGGAACAAGGAAAAACACAAACATGAAATGAAATGAAATGTATTTGTTGATGCTAACTGCAAATATTGATTTCATAAAAATTAAGTCTATTACACATTGATTTAAAAATAATTTTTCATGTCTGAATGATGATAAGGATCCTGAAATAACTGCATCCATAGACAAACTCTGATCCAAGCAGCTGATCTGCAGACAGGACCAATATTAAAGTGCATGTCATGGCTTACAAATTTCCTCATTTCTTTTAGAAATCAATAATCTTTCACAGATTTCATCCCATTGTGACCTGATCACAGATACTCCTCAAGAATTTATAATCCACAGAAGTGGGGAGGAAAAATTCCACAAACTCCACCAAAACAACAGAAATACTCATCACAGCTTCTTCTTTCCAGACTCTGTTTGCTAGGTATACTAAAACCAGAAAAGATGCATATGACAGATTTTTACTCTGTTTTCAAATAATTAGGAAAAATAATCAACAACAGTGTATTTAGAGGAGCACAAGCCAATAAATTATATGTTCATGCTGTAACTGAACCAAGAGAGAAACACTGGGCAATCAGATGGTTGTCAGCAAGTCTACACAATCCCAGGATGATTGCTAGGAAAGAACTACTAAGGAACATGGACAGAATGAAGTAAAGAGAAATTATTATGACAGAAAACTTTAAAGTGCTTTTCTCCTTGATCATCTTGGATGTTTAGAGGACCAGTAGTGTTTCATCCAATCGAGAAACTTTACACATTACTGCAGTGACTGTTGGTTGACAACCCAGTTATCTATGCCAAGTTCATCAAGCAGCCCAGGGCCATGGCCACAGGGCACTGGAAGTGTTCAGAGCTTCCCTAGAGGGACTGGTGATCCCTCACTGTGCTTTGTTCCAGCAGGTCAAGGACCTCACAGGATACAACCAAGCCTGAGGCAAGCAGAGTGTGGATGCTAAATAAAAGGAAGATTCAAACAAATTTTAACCTAACATTCTCTTTTTGCCACATACCTTAGGTGAAAAAAGTTCAATAATGGCTGGGGAGCACAGGAATGGCCAGCAAAAAATATGGGAGGGACAGCTGGGCTTGCCTCCCTGTGGCTGGGGCAGATAGCAGGGCCACACTGGCACCAAGTGCATCTCCCTGCAGGAGTCCTCCCTCTGAGCTGGTGCATTAATGGAACTTCAGGCCCACTAAAAAATACTGGATATATTTCTCAATCTCAACTCCAGCTTTCAAATGACTGCATTATTTATTCATTAGTACTACATTCAAAGTGCTGTTTCCCTTGTTACTTGGTGAAATAAATGAAAGAATAGTGATATCACCCTAAATCCCAATTTACAGCTCTTGCAAGCCCCAGATGACTATATCATAAAATTCTCCTTACCCTCCCCCTTCTCCACTCCTTTCTGCCTTGCATCTGACTGAGAGAGGAACTGCAAGGAGCTCAAAGCTGACCTGGTGGCCTGACCTAAGCAGAGGAAGATATAGTAATGATCAACAGATTCCAAATGGGAGTAAGGACAGTCCTAGGCTCAACTCTTGGATCACAGGATTGGGCTCTACCTGTGAGGTGCACCTGCAGATACATTTTTCCCCTGGAAAAAGACTGGACAGAGAAAGTAGGGCAGACTGGACCATACAGTGCACATATGTGGAGAATATTTTCAATTCCTTGTTTGCTTACTTGTCTCACAAAACCCAAAATATTTATCTAAAAAAAATGTAGACTTGATTAATCCCTAAATCTTGATTTTGATTTTTTCTTTGGAAGACACACCAAAACTTCTCTGGTTCTCATGTGTGGCTGAGCTCCTCACGACTGTAACACACAGTTCAGCTCTCATAAGCTTCTTCTGGCCAATCTCGCAAACTTGATGCTATAAGAAAGAGAGCAAAATACAGGGAGATTAAATAGTGGAAGGTTTTTAAATCTGATGGGCTTAGAACAAGCTTCACATTTTGTGTTCAGGTACTGGCCTTTTATAATTACGGGAGAATTCCGGCTTTGGTTATCCAAAAAATTCAGCTTTGCACTGACTAGCTTTGGGGTCCTAATCCCAGCTGCTTTTGACACATCATACTTGTAAGGAGAATTTTAACCCCAAATGCTTAATCTAGCAGACTAAAGATTTCACAAGTTTTCTAAAAATCTATGATTTAAAAAACTATGAATTTTAAACCCCATCTGGTGATTCTCAGTATCCTGTCTGCTGCACACTTGAGACACAACAATGTGGAGGTATGGGGGTGTAATTTTTCAAAGGGCTGTAGCTGTTAAGCACTCACTTCTAACCAATTTCCGTAGACACTTAAAATCCAAGGAGTCCTACATGTCATGGGAGAACAACACTTCAAGGCAATATTATCTATCACCTCTCAGTTCCCTTGGAGCTGCTGTTGACTATGAACACATTTGAGTTACTTTAGTACCAGGAAACTTCAATTTTGTCTCCCCAGATATTCAAGCTCCCAGGAAATAGCAGATGCTTGGCCCACGCAGATGTGTTTGTGTGCAAGGGTATGGAAAGAGGGGGTGCAGATATGTGTAAGGGCATGACAGACTAGGAGATGGCTCCTGCTGTTCACTGAACTCTCTAAACACACCCAGCTACCTTCAAACAGGCAGTAAAATACCAGCACTGACTGCTCAGGAGAGGCAGACGTGTCACTGTGACTTGAGAGGAGGATCTAGTGGGACAAAAGTAAATTTAGTCCTTTCTATTTGAAGATGTAACTCAAAAGAGGCTAAAGTAGGCAGAGTTAAATTAAACCAAGGTCAGAATGTAACCATTCCTAAGACAGATTTAGGCAGCAAACCCCAAACTGCTTGAGGACACAAAAACTGGTACTTTATCTTAAAATATAACATGCACTATCTGGCAACAGCATTGTTTCAATTATGAAACAATTCACATCTCAGCTGACACATGTAATGAAGCTTGCTACTTGCCTAGTACATCACTTAAAGTAAAAGAAAAGAGGGTATGTTTTATCATGGTCTTTCATATCTTTGTCTATTGTTCTGCAATTCATTTGCATACCTAAAGGGAAATGGCCTTTTTAATTTCTTTCCCCTCTCCTAATCATCTGAGGCCTATTTAGAAGTGTTCTGTATCCTGTAATCAGGCAATTTATACAGTGTGCACCCTTAGGCTACAGCCATTACAAACAAGCTGAAAAACTCCTTTACAATAAATGATTTAGCATGGGAAGACACCATTCATAATTAATTTTTTTCTGTTTGTGTTGGCAGATGGTCTCAGACATTGAAACATGGCCTATTGCCCACATCTTTATTCCAAAGAGAAAAGGGCAGCCTTAGAAGAAAAAGAGAAATGCCTGTAAGACTGCTTCACTTTGGGAATAAACACACTCCCCAGCTTTTCATGAATTTGTGCATGTTAAGGACTGAATTCAAAGACTATGGAAGTCAAAGGAAAATAAATCCCATTAGCTTCTGACCAGGACCTGAATTAAAACCACAAGGAAAATATTGACTTGAAGGACAGTGTGACTTTTTTTTCATTATTTTCCATAAGGGTTATTTCTGAAGGAGCTTAAACAGACATATTGTGAGGGTAGACTTGAAAATGACCAGCTTTGGGTTTCTGAAAGCTGAGTACTCACTGAGGCAGCAAATTAAAAAAAGAGAATTCTGCTATTAGGCACATTTTAAAACATGCATTTTCCTCCTGCTTCCACAGAAGGACAGCTGATGACAACTTCATTCTCCATTTACTCATGTATTTACTCACTGTTTACAGGGTGCTTTTCAGTACTTTAAAACAACTTCTGATGTACTTCTGAGTTGCTGGCATCACTGCAAACTCCTCCAGACTGAGATCCAGCCAAGCAGACTGTCATTTTAGTGGCCTGTGCCAGTATTTTGTTGATGGTGATAGGATAGCTCCAACTACTATACAGCAAATTCCTAATTTAAGACAAAATAGACCTTTCTGCATTATGACTCAGAGTACTCTTACCCTCCCTTTTGCTCTGTAAGAAAAGAGCAAGCTGCATTTCTGTATGTGATCTCTAGAATGTGATCTAATCAAGTCTCACAGAAGTCTGCAATGTGTTGAGTGTTGGTACTGAAACCCAAAGCCACTGACTGCCCATTCACAAATCTAAAGTCCCTGGATGAGCTCGAGGCATGGCACAGGGATTACAAGATGACATCTGAAAATACAGTTAGCCTTAGCCACATCTCATATTTGTGGTATCTAGTCATACCTTTACTTGCCAGGAAAACACATTTACCATAACCTCTTAGGGCCTGCATCAGATAACCCAGGTGAGCTGGACCTTTCCAAGATGGCACGATGTGCTTTAGGCAGGGGCACTGCACAGAGTGATGGCACACAGCCACAGACACTCACCAGGGCTCCATAGCCTTATGAATTTCTTGCTGTTGACTTCAGGTAATCTTCCTCCGAAAATGTAAGAATCAGCTGGTACTAGCACCTGCAGGCATTACATGCTACGCTACAGTTTCCAAAGGAAACAGAAAATGGGAGCATCCCATCTCCAAACACTTTGCTGCCCTCTGAATCCGACCCTCAGCATGGCCTGACCAGGAGGGCAGAGCCAGGGATCACCCCGGGCCCTGCAGCCACACACAGGCACCCTCAGGCAACATGGGAGGGGGAATGAAACAGAGACACATTTTCTACTGGGCTAAATCTTACCAACTTCTGCTTTAATAGGGTTTTGGGGATCACCAGAGTTGCTTAATGTTGCTTTGGTCTTGTCTTTTTCCCACTGTGCCAAAGCCTACTTGCCTGACAGATGTGCCGAAATGCCAACAGGAAAGCTGTTTTCACTCTAATTTCAAACCATCAGTTTTATCACCACACTGCAAGGATTTGTGAAAGTCAAAAAGTTTCATCTGATTTAGAAAAAATAAAGACTTAGAGTTTTCAATCTTTTCCTTTATCACGTGTCCTAGCTGTCAGTCCTATGTCAGCCAAGAACTGAGGAAAAAGCTCTCTGCAAATCTCCAATTCTGAAGAAATAATCAACTGTTGCAAAAATGGCATTGTTCTCTGTGCAATGCAGAACCAGCTGGATACTAGCAGGGAATTAGGAGACAGCAGATATGCCACTGGCCCAGGGAAAAGTACTTTCATAAAACCAATCTGCTTCCTTCAGATGAATACATTGCTCTCACTGTTTCCTGCAGTTGATGCAATACATGTTTCTGCCTCTCTGTGAAATTTCAGCAATACTTGTATTCATAATAATTGACTGCTACTGATCTTCAGAATGAAAACATGCTTATTTTATTGATCAGACTGAATCTTGAGGCCATTAAAAGGTTCTTTTCTTAGCCCTTCACTACACATTCAATAGAGATGGCAGCCAAGGTGTCTTTTTCTCTTTCTTTTCAGTCACAGAATAGGAGCTTTCTCTTCTCCCTCTTTCCCTCACTGATAGACAGTTAAAATTCAAATTACAATTATACTCGACCATAAAAATATACAGGTAAGGCAGATGTTGTGAGCAAGCTACTTGACAGAACCTCTTTATTTGTTTGGGTGACTTAATAAACTGCAGAAGCTGAGGTCATCAAAACCTCTCAATCATGTTGCAGTCTAGTGCCAACAGCTGTAACAAAAACTGATGATGTAAAACATGTTAAACATGCCAAGCCCAAGTTTCAGACAAGCCAGTCTGTAATAAGACTATTTTCTAGTTGAACATTACACGGCAGTGTGCTCAGGTTTATTTATGCTGTTCTTAATAGGAATAACCAGAAATTCTGTTTCACTTGCTCAAGGCTGAATGCAAAGACTGTTTTGTCATGAAACAGCTTGAGATCTATATTGCTTTCAGATCTGGTTAGGCAGAACACAGGTATTAAAATTAGATTTTAGAAATTGAGTTTCGTCATTTGTAGGAAAAAAAAATATTTTCTTATTAAAATTACAAATTTTTACAAGATTGGAGTGAGAAAGAAAAAATACATTTATCTCCTTCACCATTTTTTGCCTCTTACTTTACAGCCCTGTTTCAGTTAGTCAAGAATTCCATAAAGCATGAATTGTCCAAAGAAAAACAAAAAGATCAAAACTGATTGATCAGACAAAGTAAAAAGGTCTTAGGCAGGATTTCAGACTGTGAAAAACAATCTACAAGCAGAATCCATACAAATTGTTATATAGGTAAACTATATTGTAGAATATTAGGGAAAGAAAGTCAATAGGAAAGAGAGCAGAGGCAACTCTACGTGGTTTTCCTGGGACACCACTGTGGCAAAGCCGAAGGGTCAGATTCCAACATCTAACGCACAGCACGCACTGCCACACAAGTCTAAAAAATTCTGCTGACACTCGTAAATTGCCACATGTTTGGATTTCCAACAAGATCTCACAACAAGCTGTGTTACTGCAAGTCATTATTTCCTTTGGGGGAAAAAATGTCTCTAGTGATGTTAAAAGTCGTGGCAGGATGTACTATAGTGTCAGGAGAGCTCACCGGGGAGCATTCCTGCCTCAAGGCCAGGAGGTTGGATATAAATTCTGCACCTGGTTAGGGGCTGGGGGGAATGGGCTAAAGTTCATCTCAAAACTATAGAGAGTCAGTGGTTGTGGACAATGCCCCACTGGCAAATCCTGAGAGTAAAGGCAGGCAGAGCCAGGGCAAGATTCCCATGGCTTACACAATTCCTGACTCTCCTGCATGGAATGTGCATCTGAAAGATGCTTATGCAGCACTTGCCTTTTCAAAGGTACACACTAAGCTATAATGAGCTTTAGAGACTTTTCTGTCAGAGTGAGACCCATGTTAATTAGCTGGTGTGCATTCCCCAAAATTGGACACCAAAGAACAGCATCTAATATTTTCCCATAAATACATGATTTTTATCTGTTGGGTTTTCTGCAATAAGGAATCAGAGGAAAATGACCAGAAACACTGAGTCAGCTTCCTGATATTTTGTCCAAACTGATTTTAAAAATGTTTTGTATTTTAAGATGTTAAACAAAAAAATATGATTCTTCTTATATGCAAAAAAAAAACTAATAGAAAATGTTAACCTGGAATGTCTTAAAACTAAATATTAACAGCCTACACAAAGCTGATATCTTGCCTGTTTGTCTATGACATTAGCTTAAAAACACATGGATTTGGAGATATTTTTGTTTTTCACTTCCTATTGATGCATTGTTTCAATGGCCTAAGGTTAGCAGGCAGAAAATATATATACAAAATATACAAATAAAATATACAAAACTGTTACTGAAGTTACCAAGTTTGAACAGAGAGAAAACGGGAGAAGTTTGAGCACCAACTTATCAGTGCCCTTGACAGGTATAAGAGGCTGAGTTTCTCATGTGAAGTGTTTTTTGAGTTCCTTAATAGAGTAGAAATTAAACTTCTTACTATCCTGAAGTGATTTTTGTCTCCACCACTGTGCTGAGAGGCAGGAAGGTGCAGTGCCATGGGGGGAAGCCCACAGTCACCCAAGTGTCCTGCCATGGACACACATTGGCTGACCCAGCACTAAAGCCAAGCACATCTGAGCCCCAGCCCTGCAGCCCAAGTTGTGCCAACCCACACGAGGCCTGTGCTCACAGCTGCAGGTGAGGACAGGCTCAAGGATGGGCAAGAGCCACCCTGGACAGGTTTTGCACCATCACTGCAACAGCCACTAGCAGATTGCACATCAAGATCCCTGAAAAGGGAGTTAAAAAATCCCCCAAATTGCACAGAGCTTCTCAAATAATGTCCATACAAGAGCCATTGCAAACCAAATAATGAATATTGTCTTCCATTATCCCCGACACATCTTTTTAAGTCTTATACACTGACTTTAAGTGGAAGTAGGTGAAATACTATGAAAGTAATGCTCTAGATATATCTTAACATAATCTAGTAATATATATATCTAGTAATCCTCTAGATATATCTTAATTTCAACAGTACTGCTTATTTCAGTCACATTACATTGTTGAACTTTTTAAAAAAAAAATTGTCACAAAACCCACTAAAAAGCAACAATATTCATTAATGAAAAAAAGAGACATTTAAATACTTTTTAAATGGATCATATGTTATCTTCTCATAAAATTTGACATATATTTATTCATAATATTTACAATACAACACTGAGTTGAACAAAGATTTGTACTAAAAGTAAAGGCTTGACTTAATTTCTTAAATTCTTAACTGTACAACCCTGTAATGGGACATAGTTTAACAAGACTGTCTCAGTACAAAAAAACTAAAATTATATACTTTTGGCTAATAAAATCCAGTTTCCCTAAACAGGCATTCAGAGGTTTGACCTTTAACTACACTGAAAGTAATCCAAAGTATTCTGAATTTATTGGACTTTGGAAGAACAGTTAAGAGGTCTTGATTTAGGGAAGCCCATTTTAGTCTTAATTTGAACCATGATACATATTTAAACTTAAATCAAGCAAGAGTACAATACTACCAACAATGGGGTTGGAAATAGGAGGATTTGGGGCTCTTAGTGGTGTGGCCTGCTCTTCACAGCCTGATGCAGCATGATTACTCTGATTTAGTGGTATTTCACACATAGTTCTCAAGCAGATGGAAATGATGAGAAGAAAAGACAAAGGGCACAGTCTAACATTTTATGAAGTAACCTTATGAAAGTCTTGAAGAACATTTTGGAAAACAAATATGCACTCTTTTTGTTTTCATAAAAGTGATAATGTGCTTTGCAATGGAGGAATTTTTTAAAAAAGGATGAGAGGACATGGCAGATTGACAATATTGTGAAATAATCTGCCACATGCATAAATTCCTCAGTTTTTATGAAATCCATATAATATTGATGGCAAAATTTTTAACTTGAGCTATGCAGGTGTAGATGATACCTGTAAAAAAAAAGCTAAATAAGATTCTTACAACCATCTTATGTTCACAGGAACTAGTGACGTGATTACACCATTGTTTGAATGGAAAGTAAAATAATTTCTTTAAGTTTGCTTGTGTTTTTTTATCTTCTTCAATTGAGAGGTGGGAAGAAAACACACTTTTAAACAATACCTCCACAAAACCACACACAACTTACACACAAATACATATAGAAAAAAAAATTATTTTTCAATGTACCAGACTTGCCATCCTAGATTTCAGTCTTCAAGAAACTTACAACCTTAATTACCTTATATTCATGAATATGTCACTTAGTCAATGAAAGTGGTTATGTCTTTTATAAAAAAGCAGGAGTAAGTTACTTCCTAAAATCAGTGGGGGAAACCCCAACCCATTAGCACACATAATCTTAATTTACCTAATAGAAGTCAAAATATAGTGAGTCAACCCCCCTGCTCAATATAAAACAGCACACCTTACTGACATGAAAGGAGCTATGCTGAATTATACCTGCTGACACAGTCATCCAAGAGATGTTACAGGAAATTCTGAACCTTGACATATTCCAGCAACTTCCATCACTCCAACTATGGAACCTTGTCACACTATGTTTTTTGAAGATTTAACCATGTGAAGGAGGAATGTGAAAATACTGATTATTTTTTCTTGCCAGATGACTAATTCAAAAAACAGTGAAATAAGTTGCAAAAGAATTATCCATATAAAGAAAGTTTAATTTGGAGAAACAAAGAAAGAGAAAGAAATGCTTAGAACCTAAGGATTATTGTCAATGATATTCCAAATAGCTTATGCTATGCTATGCTTATGCTTTGTTCTCTTCAGCAAATAATATTTAAAATCTCCATATGAAAGAGAAGCCTGAGGATGTTTCATCACAAAGTAGCTGATGCTGTGGGGTAATGTTGAATTCAGTGCATGGGCAGAAAATTGAGCTCATCTGGCATATGGTTGAACTCCTGTGATGTGAGAAGGATCCTTCTCTGCTCAATGACACACAAAATGACATATTACAAAATGTGAAACATTTGTCAGGATAAGAATCAGAGCACACATCATCTAGTGGAAGGGTGAGGGCACCCTTGGAAGGAGGGAAGACTGAGATGTGCTTGAGCCAAGGCATCTCCTGGAATTTATTTGGTAAGAGGACACAGTCCTCAAGTAGTTGGGTGAACTTAGCCTTTCATCTCCCCAGCTTCTAATACAATGCACAACTCTAAAACATTTTGAAATATCAAACCAGTTCATTTGACATTTTGAAAATGAAGCATTTCAACATTGCGTTGAAAAGATTCCTGAGTTTTGTTTCTACTCAGACTACTTGTCAAATAGTTTCAACAGCTCTGAAACTTTTCTCAGCAATAAATGTTACCCTTTACCCACTCCTTAGCTTTGCTTTTCAAATGGCTAAGGCAGAGCCCTACTGATACTTGGTAAAATTTTTGTTCTGTTTTATTTCAAATGGTAATTTTAAGTACAAGGCTTCCTGTAATCTGCAATGCAACAGTCTGCTTAGTCAACAACAACCCTGTGAATGTTTAGGAGACCCTATGGTGTTTAGAAGGAAACAGGATATGTAACATTCTGTTAATTGAATAAGACAGCTTTTATTACTAAGCAGCGTCTTTCCATTTCCCACTGAACTCAAGATATTTACATACACCTAATGCTTCAATTTACAGGCTATAAACAGCCAAGTCATTGCAATGCAATTATTAATTGTTAGTGTATTTGCATGGAAATTATTAAGCAGTTAATATCAAAGGAAAGAGCAGCAACTAATTTTGGCCTCACAAGACAATTTCTCCAATGACATACTTTTAGACCTCAGAAAAAACAGACATAAAAAGACAAGTTTACAATGGTATAAGATGATCAAAACCCAGAATTTTCAATAACTCATTTCTATATGTTTAGATTAATTTATGATGAGTAATTAATTTTGTGTAATTTATATGAATATTAGCTGTAGGTTTGAACAGACAGTAGAAAAACAGGCTGAAATGAAACGCCTGGATCATTCAGACCCACTGAAACAGATAACACAAGTTTCAAGGAATCTCTGTGATCTTTTAGTCATTGTTTTCATTTAGAGGCAGAGCAGGAAGGCCAGGGTTGTACCATATCACAGCAGGAAAATTGCTCTAAACTGTGCATTTCAGGTTATTATCCTGCTTTGAATGTGTTGAAGATGCAATGATATCAAAATATGTCTTCCAGGCTTTACTGGAATATTAGAATGCTATGTANNAAAAAAAAAAAAAAAAAAGACAGTCTCAATATAAATGATGACATAGGAGTGTATATATTTAGGCTATATAACTAGCTGGAAAGACAAATTAAAACTTATCCTGACTTAAATGTTCTCCTGACTTTAAGGGAAATGTTTTGGCCAAGTTCAATTATGAACACCTGTTTCTAAACACAGAGGTGACTCTATCTGCCTTTTGCCAAGTGTAAATATCATACCATGTACTAACTGTAGTAGAAATGAAAGTGCACGTATTTTTGACTCGTAAACAGAAATGTCATTGATAGCTCTTTAAAGACATAACCTAAGTAAAACTACGAAAATTTAAACCAAAAACTGTTTTTCTAGGGAATAAAATAAATAATAACAAAGAAGAGGTCATCATTACAGGTGTATGCTAAAGTTTAGTGAAATCAAAAGGCAATTTCACGGTGTTCAACCAACTGGGTATTTCAAATCCAAAACTAAAGTAACTGGCAATTTCCCTATCGTCTGCCTAAGCCTGACTGCTTCACAGGGGTAAGGACAATAGATTTAATCACATTTGCTTCATTAGTTGCTATGCATTTTATTGACTTTCTTATGCTTAAATCCTATGATCTATCATGTAAGGAAATATGCAAATATGAGTTGTGCCTAGAAGTCACTGAATACATGAGAAAGGCTCATAAAATCTGATTCTACAAAGGCTCAGCCCCAGTTTACAGTCAACAGGCTTGGAGACCTCACCAGGGATTGCAAATGGCGAGGAAGACATTTTTGTCACTGAATTGTACAGAAATACTGTGATTCTCAATGTCAGTGTGATTACTCCAGAATTTCAGTGAGACACAGCTGTTTGTGGGGTCAGGATATGACATTGCCACTGGCATTTTCTCCAGAAATTTACACTGCTATCGGTCCTCAAAAATCATTATACAGAATATGAACTTCGAAAATAAAATTCAATTTGCTAACAGGTTGCAAGGGCCTGTTAGACACTCTCCTCAAGTTTCTGTCTTCAAAGAAAAGAACAAGAAAGTTCAAAGATTACAAAGAAAGGAAACAACTTACATTTCAAACTGCCTGTGAATGAAATTTAAAGCTCGTTCTTTTTAAGCTTTTCTTGTCATCATTCATTAACTTATTTGCTCATTTAAATCCTCAGGAGAGTAAAACTCAGATCCTGACAAAGTCACTACACCAAACGTTATTTTAAATTTTGCACGTGCTGCTCAAAGCCTTGTGCTCAGAGCTACAGAAATGTGTCTAATCTCAGAGTCAAACACAGCACAGCTCCTACCTTGACTGGTGACTGTTAGTAATACGAGCAAGAGACATTGCACTGCTGGTGCCAAAGCTTTGAACAAAATTACTTCCTTTAACACACCGCCACCTTAATTATGTGCTGGGGAACATAAAGCAGGTCAGACAATTTGTACTGGGACATCATAATTCCATCAGTATAACGCTGACATTGCTAAAGATTTATGAATGGAATGTCGCAATTATTTTTTTAGTAAACATATCAAGTTTCACTAATGGGGGGGCTGGAAGTACTAATTAGCTTTTGTTCTTGGTGGGGCTTTTTTGCAGTGTATCATATAAGATGTGGGGAGCAGAGGGTGGAAGGGAAGGATCTGTGACAAAAACAAGCACACACAATTTATGTATGGCCTGTAATTCAAGCAGATGTTCTTATATAGAGGCTGCAGGGATTAAAGCCTTTCTGCACATAATTCTATTTGCTAACTACCTTCTGTCTGCACAAACCTTTCAGCCTATGACGCAGTCTTGCTAAGCCACATTTCTTTAAAAGCAAAAAGGAACAGTAGACAAACAATCTTAAAAATTTCTGTTAAGTCTTAGGGTTTGGCAGTTTGACTGGCTTTAAGCAGTTTGACTGGCTTTAACCTTTAACCAGCTGGGTAATTCCACTGGAGTTGTTATAACTGCATCCAACAATGGCCTTGGCTGGCAGATTTTCCTTTGGCTATCCCTTCAAACCAGCACTTGACCACTGTTGGCATGTGTGCATTGGTATTGCAGAAAGATATTGTACCCATGCTAAATCTAAAGAATTGATGTTTAAATAATATGCAGACAACTTCCCTTGGTGATCATGCTCAAAGGTTTGTCAAGATAAATAGACAGCTCTAGGGAGAAAAAGGTAAAACCAGTTGAGTGCTCAGTATTGTAATTCTATAATATGGCAATATCACAATATGATGGCAGTATTGCAAGCTGGGGGCACAACATTCCAAAATTAATGGTTTTAAATCGCACCAGACAGACACATTGCCTCCAGAATAAAAGAACTAGTGGAAACATTGAAGAATTTTAAAACTTCCGCTGACAATTACTTACCTGTATCTAAAGAAAATAGTTGCCCAAACCCATTTTCTCAGACACATCAGTGCAATTCCATCCTGACACCACTGTGATGACTCAACATTCACACCAAGCAATATCCAATTGTATCTTCAGGAAAAACCTTCTTCTGTCACCACTTGTAGGCACATCCAGAACTTTCTATCAAGGAAATATAATATATGAGGGTAATGTTTGTAGCTAGGAACTGTTCAGGAGCAGATCCCTCTGTCATCCCATTCTTTCTTGAAAACTTGTGTGATGTTTCATCTCTAGCTGGGCTCCAAATCTCAACACAAGTATGGAAGGAGAAATAACCATCAACTAATTCTTCTCATACCCTGTCATTCTCTACAAATGTAAAGCTTGTAACAGTCTCTTAATGATTTTAAATAAAGTTCTATCTATGAGAGGTAAAAAGGAAGTGGAATGGGATTCAATTCATGATCTGGAACTGAATTTTCACTTTCCTTTGTGTCATATTGCTAACAAGCTTAATACATTAAAAAAATGAGAAAAGATTATTTAAAAGTTATCTTTTGTTTTATAATGTATCTGGTGTAGATTGTGTTTTCAGTGGATTTAATTAAAAATCTAAATTCTGCCCTACTACTCTCTGAAAATAACTTAAAACATTTAAAATATATAATTTCAAGGACATCTTTACCTATATTTACATGTAACAGATGGGCAAAATCTAGTTCAGGAATATATTGTGTAATCATCTTCTGTTGTCTTACAGCTTCATGAAAAGGTTTCTAATGCACAAATGTTATGGATCCTTAGCAGGATGCACCTCAGTGCATTTCACTGTTTCTCAAATTATCTTTGAAATAAAGAACATAAGTTAAGAACATGATCCTATAAATGTGACAGCTAAACATAGAATCCTTAAGGCTGTAAAAGACCTGTAAGATCATTGAGTCCAACTGTAAACCCAACACCATGTTCAACACTAAACTGTGTTCCCAAGTGCCACATCCACACACTTTTTGAGTGCTGAAAGCAGTAGGATAAATTTCTGATCTCAGAATAAAGACAAACATTAAATCTTTATGAAGAGATTTTCTTTCAATTATTCTCATATTAGAGTGCTTCCAAGTAAATCTGGATACCATCCAAATAGTTTGGGATCACTTATTTTCTTTGATTTGCCTTTTAATGTGATGTTGATCATAGACACTCCCATCTTCTTGTGCTTCAAATATGTGACAGCAATGAAACCTTTATTTGTAATGTCAGCCAGCTGCAGCACCTGCTCCTGTGTTCACTTTTCATATTTCACTCGAGATTTGAAGCTTTATATAACAGGGCATGTTAACTAATTGCAGTCTTCTTTTTTAAGCTTTCGTCTTCACGACACTGAATGTAAAATGGAGAATGGTACTGAATCCTCTACTCAGGAGTACTGCACATATAGGATGGCTTCTATCCCATACCACTCTGGAACTGCCTTAAAAATTTTACATACAAAAGATGGAAAAATCTCAACAAATTATTCTATAAACAAAAAGACAAATCATACTTTGTCACTGGGTAATATCATACATATTAATTCACTAATTTTTCTTTTTCAGCATGTCCTAAACAGCTGATCCTCAAGACTTGTGTTTAGTCAAAAAAAGTAGCATCATCAGGACATGACAGTGGAAGCTTCTGAGAATAAGACAGATGTTCAGAGGTCACCATTCAGCTGTGAGTTCTTCAGTGACAAGTGGTGCCAGGGTAAAACCCTGGATAGGAATTTTCTTTATGATCTCTAGCAGGAAAACAATTCTCAAAGTGATTTAAAAATGAAACAATGTAGTCTGCATATGTTTTATCTTATTCATATTTCTATTTTTGTTTCTAATCTTTGCATTCTTTTTCATCAGATATTAGAAAGAGTTTTTTTTTTTTAGTGTGTATGCTACACCTAAAATGACATTAAGGTGAAACTACAAGCCCATCTATTTTTTGGTAATATAAGACAGAAATTCACTTGCAATCTGAAATCTGCACTGAATCCAGTTGTGCCTACACAAAGCATTAGAAAATCTCATATGACATTCTTGTAGCATATTCCTAATACTTTCATAATTATTTTTAAGCACTTGTTTTAAAAATCTGCACACCTTCACTGAGAGAAAATGAGTGGGAGAAACAGATTTCTTCCTTTTTACATCATAGACTAAATACCTTCCTCACACCACTTTCAAACACGTCTTTGGTGAAGAGCACATCACGAGAGATTAAAACATCAGACAGAGACACAAACTGACATGTTGGAAGAGGGGACAGATGGTGACATGCCAACATTAGTGGTAGGAACAAGAAATTCAGAAGTGTAAGAGGAAGCAACAATGCAGGGCACAGGAACAGCACCATATGAAACTTCTCTTCTGTGCAGCTTTAAAGACTATTACTTGCCTGGATCAAGGACTTGTGCCACCAGTGGCCTTGATAAGAAACATATGGATGCATTTTACAGTGGTGTGAGGATGCGATTCTGGTATTATTAGATCAGTCAGCAGCACTCCCCCAGGCAGTGGGCATATTGTGAGCATAATGGTATTAATTCTACTTCATTTGCTACAGCTTAGTTGTTTCCTTTGCATCAAAATCTTCATAATCAAAGGAGAGAGGTCAGAAAGTTTTCCAGTGTACTGAAGGTCCACTGTAAGCCATTTGGATGCACATTCCTAAATCATTGTTACAAAGGAGAAGTTATTAAAAAAAACAACAGGTAACACACTGGCTTGTGAATATTTGTGCAATTGAAGGGTTGCTTATGAATGGAAGGTTGAATGGGAAGAACCCAATCACATCCATGGAGTATGAAGGATTGGTTTGATGACAAAATCAACTCTCATTCTAAAAATCACATAAATGTAAAACAGATATTTCACCCATTTATAGTTGCTACACAAAGGGATTCTGAACTCTCTTCAACCTTTCCCATTCTCAGTTACATCTTTTTCTTAACCAGAAGGATTTTTGCACTCAAAAAATCTATAATGCCTGCTGTGTACAGAGTTTGCAAAGATTTCTAATGAGCACAAACTCTTAAAACCCCTCTTCTTTTTTTAGATAAACATATTTGATCTTTCCAGTCATTATCATTTTAACTTGCAAAGTGACATTATGCCAAAAAGAAGGAATTCATAAATTAGTTCCAATTTAGAAAGTTTTCTTGTCATTGTATAAATGACAGATCTTTAAAAAGACGACTTAAAATGAAATGCAATAAAAAAATTTCACTTTTGTGTCAGGTTTTCTTTTCTCTCTCTCTTTTTTTTTTTTAAGATTGAAAGAATAAAACAATGTGCTATCAAAAAAGAAATGAGTGGTACAAAAAAATCACACATGTGCATGGACAAGAAACTAATTTAAATTCTCAGATTGTTTTAGGAAAGTTAAATTTAGTTGGGACAGCAAAAAAATAAAATGTAAGCAGAAAACACTTTGTAAAGTTAAATTCACTTTTCAGCAGAAATTAATAAAGCAGGATTCACGTCCAGCTTCTTATTTCAAATCCTGCTGGTGGCTGCAACTATTGATGTTTGGGATGCAAACCTGTTCTCCTGAAGTCAACTACAAGGTTTGCTAATTATGTTACTGAGCCAATATCCCACCCAGGCATTTTGTTTTTATTCTCTTTAAGGACTGCAAAATTTAGATGTAGAGTTTGGTTTGGCTTTCAAATAGCTTTGATGTTTGGGAGCACTTGACTTGAATTCTTTGAGCAGAATGTATCTCTGTAATGAATTGATGATATGTGCAGAAAAAGATCATGAGAACAGGTGATGGTAAAGTGACAAACAGACCAGAAGCTAATGGAAGACTTCCCTCAGTGAAGGGGAGAAAACAAATTTAGGGTTGTGTGTGAAGATTTTTTACACTAGGAAAGGAAAGCATTCAAGTGAGACACCACTCCAGGCAGTGACCACAGAAAACTCCTGGGGCTCCTGTAAGCAATTCTTCAGGGGATTCATTACTTCAGCTTGTTCTCAGCCTAAAATGAGATTTATTTGGGTCCCACATGCCTGTTCTGGACTTATGGTTGGCAAATGCATCAAAATACTTATCAATGTTCTGCAATGGAGCATCTTAACCACACAAGCATTGACCTATAGGAAACAATTTCCTGACATCATCTTGTTTCCTGCCAACTGTCCAGAGTTACACACAATCCTTTCTCTCTGAGATCTACCTGGCATCAGAACATTTACTTCACTTTTTAGTAAGTACATGTTTGGTCCTGCAATTCTGGGGTTTTACTGCCCTACTTTTTCATTTCTAAGTGTCTTTTCTGAAACTTTAATAACTTCCAAAAAATAATTAAAATTAAGTTAATAGGAGCTCTGTTTAACACCTTAGGTCTGAGTATTCACTTCTCAGTGAGATTCTATTACTATTTTTAGCTTCAAATTTTAGGCAAAAGAATTTTAGACAGGAGATAGCAACTTTTTCTCACTCAAGAAATCACAGTACTGTCTTATACTGACTGCATCACCACAGTCTGTGAAAGGCAAATAAATTAATTTCTGAGGCATTTTTACCTTTGGCGCCTCTGTAGAAGCTTCAGTTGAAAAGCAAGTCTTTAGGCAGCTTAATGATAGCAACATGTAGGTTAAAAAGTATATCTGTCAGAAGCCAATAGATATCAAAATGCAGTGCAATAAAATAAAATACTCTGGTGTTTGTATCACAAATAATATAGAGCTAAGAGAAAACCACTTGATGTGCAGATCTACTGCCCTAGGGCTGGTCATTTTAACAGAATCTATTATTTCCATCTGAGACAATAGTGATTGCAGGACACAACTTACAAACCTTCTTCCCTAGTGGGGCAGAATTTGTCTTTCAATACATTTTTTTGTAAGTTGAAATTTTGTAAGAGAAATTTGAACATACAAGCTTTCTGGATGTAGTAGCAAGCTGTACTTCAGACAGTCATGAATGAATTGTTAATTCCTGCATTTCTCCTAAGCTGTTCTTGGCTACAAGCAGGTTCCTTGGCTGGTTGGATCAAATGCAGAGGGTGATGGCAGTCATGGCCTGGAAGCACACATTCCCCTTTCAGCATTGGATGTGCCAGGGAAGACCACCAGAAGTGGACAGGAATGCCATGACACTACAGGGTCAGCTTCCAGTAAGAGTCAATTCAATTTTTTGAATATTAACAACTGCCAAAGTATAAAGAGTTCAAAGTCTTTCACGGGTTGTAACTTCATACTTCCATAGGAATGCATTCAGAGTATGCCTGATGTCTCAAGCACCCAGTCTTATTTCAGGGGGGAAATTTGGATCTGAATCTATCCAGTACAATTTCAAGATACTGAAACTGCAGCTGATAGAAACTTCAGCATGGTTAGAATGATCTGTTATGCCCACATGCACACTTTTCTGTTTTTCATTGTTACTTTCGTAGTAGATCTCTTTTTACTGCTTTAATGCCTACATTTAAGGCAGAAAGTGAAATGATATTTAGGATAATGTTTTAACGTCTGTTTTACAATGGTTTTTATTGAAGCTGTAAAGCACTTGCATGCATAGAGAAAAGAAGATGCATTTTAGAAATAAAACTATTAAGTAACATTATCTTGACATGGTTCATTCCCACTGGGATGGAAGAACCATTTGAAAAGCATAACTGAATTCAGTTGAAATATGATACATTTTTATCTCCATCTTACCCACCTTTTCAGCACTGCATTCTGATCAAGAAAGTGATGAAACCACGAGTGTTTATGTTTAGAAGCTTTTGTCTGATCACATGTTGTACAATACATTCATATTTTCTCTCTACAACTTAAAGTAGAGAATAACTTGAGTACAACAGCTTCCTCCCAGAAAGGAGGATGAACATATATGTTTCTATATCTAATTACCAATGTACAGTCTACCAGCAGCAACCAATGTCCCAAATGGATGAAGATATGAGGAGAGATGAAAATAAATCTTTGCATATCATGGCAAGAACAAATGGTCTCCAGGTGACAGAACAAAATGGCTGCTTGGATCTGGCACAAAATCACAGAAATACACATCCAAAGCAAAATTTACAGAGGCAACTTCATCGTCATTTTTCTGGGGGCCAAACCCTAAGTGCTGCATATATCTTCTTTTGGAAAAGCAGACACTGGCAGGGACCATAGAGATATGCCTATTAATTACCTTGAAAAGATTGTTTACTGATTTTTTCCAAATAAGTTAGAAACTGTCTTATTTAATGACTAAAATATAGCTGTAATAAATTCAATAAAAACATAAATGAAATATTATGAATAAAAAATTACCAAATAGTTAATTGAGAGTTAAATTAGTATGTATTTCTGAAATATAGGCCCCATATCCATTCTGTAAGTCACTGGATCTATGAGTGATCTGCAGACAGGAGATCAAAAATACCTTTTGAAGTATATTGGTTCTCCTATCACCCTTATGAACACTGCCTCATATAGAAAAGTAATATTAAAACCTGAGTACACAGTGGGGAGGCACCATTTCTGCTTTGCAGATGGCTAGCTGAGACATGAAGATATTAAGTGATTTTTCCAATGTCACACAAGAAACCTGCATCAGAATGGAGAAAATCTAGACTTTCTGAGTCTTGGCTGATTTCCTAAACAATCAAACTATTCTTCTGTTCTGGCATGAATAAACCTCTGGTTGCAGATTGGATTGGTGAAAGCATCAGTTCATCATGGGATGAAAAACAAAAAAGAGAAAACTATCTGACACAGTACAATATAATCTATACAGCAGTTTTCTTCTCCAAAATTATACCCCAAAATCTCAAAGTTAAATAACACAGTAATTAAAAAAAAGAAAAAAAAAGAAAAATTAAGTATCTTAGACAAAGAGAAAAAGATGTTTCAACTGAGGCATGAAAATAAATGTAGATAATAATTATCACTTATGCAATGCTTTTTATCTTCAAAAGGCTGTATAAATATTACTTTAAAAATCCTCACAACACCTCAAGAGGTGGGAAAATATTAAGCATAATGTAATAAGTTATATCCTCATATGATTTAAACTAATTTTCATTCTAGAAAACCAAGCTAAAAAGAAGGTTGAGAGGCTAAAAGAGTCTGTTTAAAGCACCTGAGCTGGCCACATTCTACAGAAAAACCTTCACTACCACCTAAGAGGACTGTGGTTCTCTCAGGCATACATGAGTCAGCTTTAATTAATCCAGTTCAGACTCAGCACAGGCTTGGTTCAGCAAGACTTCCCAGCCTAGCCTGAGCTCCAGGCAAATCCTGCAGGGTGTCTGGGCTGGACTGCAGGCAGTGGGACGGGGTCACTCACAGGATATGAACTGGCTCATTAGAAATGGAGTACCTTGTCCAAAGGGCCATCCTACAGCTCCGGCCTGCCACAGGCACATCCAAGGCTGGGGATGTGCAGCTGCCTCCGAAATTCTCTCCTTTGGCTCAAAGGCAAGCAGGCACACACAGAGGCTGTTTTACACATGATGGAGCTGCAATGGAGATGGAGCTTTTCCACCTGCGGACCCTGCCAAAATAATGTAAAAGGGCAAAAGTGAAGGTGGTAAGTCCAATCAAAGACAATATTTGGAGCTGAATAAAACACTTAACTGCATGGAAAATTCCATTAGGTTGATTAGATACTTGCCTTAGGGCCCTCTTAAAACACCTGTTAAAAAAAAAAAAAAAGATAGCTATTGTAATGCAGCTTAAAAATATTGGAAAAGCAGGAAATGGAGCTTATTAGAGCTCAAATTAGATCCAAGATTTATGTGAAGAACAGTTGGCCTCTTTAAAAGGCCTGCTTAATCCCTAGATGGTTTTTATTGTTTCTATTATTATTATTTATTTATACAGTGCCATAGGTATACATGGCACTTTACAGACAAATAAAAGAAAACATGGGTCCACCCCCAGAGAGTTTACAGTACCTGATCCAGCAAAGAGTTAAGTACATGAGTAACTTCATTTGCAGGACTAACCTCCTTTAGAACCAATGAGATTTTTCAAAAAATCAATTTATTGACATGATTATCTCTTTCAGGCCAGATCCTCTCATCTCAGACATTCAGTCTGAAGCCATAGGTGAAGAACCCAGTTCATGGGAATAACTACTTGAGTTGGGCTTCTTGAGTAACCTCTGCTGAGCAAACTTTGCAGTAGAATTTTGTTCCATGATAAAGATAAGCCAAAGCAAAGAAGGAGGGCAGCTAAGCAGTTTTTGTACTGGTAAGTTGGCTTCAATGAAAGTCTTCTACTAGTTTTGTAACATTTTCTCAATTGAGACAGAAAAATTAGTCGGTGATTGAGAAACAGCTCCAGAACATGGCCTGGTGCACACCAGGGAAAGTGGATGTTGTGTGGCTCCTCACTGCACCCCAGTGTGACAGGGCTGGCTCTCAGGGACCACTGAGGGACAGAGCTCCCTCTCTGCACTCTGAGGCTGCTGAATTGGAACCTTACAGCACGAGCATTACACCTCAGCTGGAAACTCTAACAGTCTGTGGAAGTGAGTTCGTTCTTACTTTGCAAAAGAAGCCCTTCTGGTTCTGTAAAACCCCCACTCTTCTATTGTGTTTTGTCTGGAAGATGAGGAGATCCTGCTCTGCTCCTTACTGTCCTGATGTCCTGACGCGCCGCTTTCCCCCGGCTAGCTCGTTTGGCTGGTCTCAGCACCCGGCCGCTGCAACGCGTCACGAGTGGGCCGCCCCAGGAAGGGCTTTTGGGCTCAGTCCAGGGTGCGGCTAAGGCAAGCCCGGCGTCAGGGTCACGCCGCGCCTTGACCGGGGTTCAGTCGACCGCCTAGGGCGTACGGCAAGGCTTGGAGGGAGGGTGGCACCCGGAGATAATTCCACGAAGCCACGAGATGGTAGAACGCAGCTTTATTGTGAAGGGGTCTCCGGGACACCAGCCGAGGTACAACAAAATGGAGGGGTATTTATACTGTTACAGAGGGGAGGGGATACAATGAACCAATAAGGGGCCACAGGGGAGCATGCAGGGCGGTGATCCCTGCATGCAGGGGAACACGCTGAGGGTCTGGGGCAGGATTGACACAGAAGGGGCTAGAACATGGGAGGGGAATGCCCATATAAGGGGACACAGAGGGATAGGACTAGGGTGACAGACAGATACTGGAGGCAGGAGTAGGGGATTTCCAGGGTACAAGGGGGGGGGGGAGAAACCAGAACATAAAACCTATAAAACTCAGTAAAAAGAACCAAAATATGCACCGCAACAATGTCCCTATTTCTGTGGATGGAAAATTGGAGCTACCTCAAGCCACTTCTCTTATGGAGGGTAGTAATGACTACTCCAAATGTGCAACCCTATTTGCCTGCATATAAAGTTTTAATAATGTTCATTAAACTTTATTAGAATTGTTCGTGCAGCCAGATCAGGGTTACAAATTAAAACCTCAATCCTGCAAACACTTATGGAGCTTTATTCATGTAACCAAAAGGAAAAATTTGTCTTTCTACACTCACACACTTAAACTGAATCTGAAATGTAAATACAGTGCTATTTATTTTCTTATCCTCTGGCATTAAGGTTAAGACCATGCAGGCAGGAAAGAAATTATGTGTTACCGGTGTTAAAAAAAGAAAATAATTCTGCAACCTTTTTGAAACTGCATTTAAAAAAAAATATAACGTGAAAAAAAAAAAAAAATTGTTACAACAGACTTGGAAAAGTCAATGAAAAAAGCGAACTGTGACTGTAGGTGCATAATGATGCACAGAAGCGTTGGCCAGAGGAGTCAATGAAGTCTCTGGAAGGGTTGCAAGGAACTTTATGGGCAAAAGGATCAGATCAAATCAGAGCCTGATACAAGAATCCAGTGAAGCTGGAAGAAATTTTCCCATTGACATACTTTGTATCAGATGCAGGGACCAACAAACTGCAGGACTGAAGGTAAAGGAGCAGCCATAAAATCCAGAAAGAGTTTTTAAAGAAGGTATGAGCATTGGCTTTATGAGTGTCAGGAAGCCAAGGTCAAACTCCATCACCAACACAAGTATGTGTGGGAGAGAATTAAACCTCTTTTAATGCTAAGTACAGTATTTATGATTATTTATTTATCTTGGAACAAAAGGTAAATAATTCAATTTATTTTAAAAAGCATGTTGTTATTCCATTGAGTAATTTCCTTTGAAAAAAAAAAATTCCTAAGCCCATTAGCAGTTAAACCTGATTTTTTATTTCTTGTTGTTGTTGTTTCTAAATAAGATGAGGCTGAATATCATTACTCACTCATACATAATCTGATTTCAACTGATTCCTTGTTTATAATTTTTATATGTATTTTCTTATATAAGCAAGAATTAATATACTCAGGAATGAAAGAAATATGCTGTATTGTCTTTTATTACAATTCTTTGGAATGTGCCATACATCATCTCAGACTCCCAATGATGTTCAAAAGAGCCTGAGGAAAACACTAATAAATACACATATAAACAAGGAGAAATACACTAATAGGAAAATTGTTTAAGTACAAGCTTGCATGCATATTAAACATGTGTAATACAAGCAATGTCAATCATGACCTGAGCCCAAACTTTTCAGTAAGCACAAAAAATTATTAAAGTTCATCCAGCCTGTGTGATAAGAGAAGTCAGAGCAGTGCCTCAGAGTCACTGCTTGCTCCCTGACAGCATCCAGATGCCAAAAGCTCAGCTCTTCCACCTCGCTCTCTGCCTGCAGAGGACCCCTGCACGATGAGCTCCCTCTTCTCTAAATGCGAGCACCCTCCAGTGTGCACACCCAGCAACATCCACACACCCAGCAGCATCCACACACCCAGCAACATCCACACACCCAGCAGCATCCACACCCCAGTAATATCCACACACCCAGCAACATCCACACCCAGCAACATCCACACACCCAGTAACACCCACACCCAGCAACATCCACACACCCAG